>VMDR010001976.1:0-104549 GCA_007922815.1 Macrotus californicus
GCTCTGTAGGAACCCGGTGCCTAAGTGCAAAGCCTCCCAGAAGAAATACTGTCCTCTGTTCACACCCAGGTGAACCCTGATTCTGCAGACTCAGAAGCAGTAATGCACTTCCCCTACTACTGCCAACCCAACATCACAAAAGAAAGCATGCTTGCAGTTTCTACATTGAAAACACAACAGCCACTACACGTATACACGTACAACTGACCTGGAACACTTCTCAACACCTATTTTTTTAAAGATTTTATTTATTTATTTTTAGAGAGAGGAGAAGGGAGGGAGAAAGAAAGGGAAACACCGATGTGTGAGAGAAACATAGATTGGTTGCCTCTTGCACACCCCCGGGCTGGGGACCTGGCCTGCAGCCCAGGCAGTGCCCTGACTGGGAATCGAACCAGCAAACTTTCAGTTTGTGGGATGATGCCCAACCCACTGAGCCACACTAGTCAGGGCTCAATATCCATTTCATTTTAAATGACTCAATAGCTTACTTTCAGAATAGTTCGTTATTTTCGGAAAGCCTTCCCTGAAAATAGAGGCCAGTCACACTAAACGTGTTCTTGCCTGTGTATGGGGGTGTAAGAGTAGAGAAGGAGGGAAGGAAGGGGTCCCCTAGACTCTTCTACAAGCAGAAAAATGAAAATGTTTAAAAACCACTGCCCAATAGAAACAGATTTTTCTTAGGTTTGTTTATACAGTTTTTCTCCATCCCTTTCTTTTTAATTGAATAGAGACATTTTAGTAGTGCATATTAGCAGGTGGAAAGGAAAGGGGTTGGGTTTTTTTTCTCCCTTTGGCTCACTTCCCTTTAGACTTTTCAAAAGTGGAACGGCCACATGCTGTTCCAAACATAATACGTGACTTTGCTTTTGCCTACAGCTCATTGAAGGCAATTCAAAAAGAAAACAAATATTCCTCTTTCCATTTTCCCTCGATCAGCCTCAGCTCTTTTTGGATGAAATCAGTCTCTCAAGGGACATCGACCCAACAATCTGAGAAACGCCACTCCAGATATGAAACGAAAAGGAGCACAATGGAAAACCCACAGCCGTTTGTTTTTCCACCTGGGAAACCCAGACTGTAAAGCATCCTTCTAAGAAGCCAAGCTGCTGCTCAGAATTGTAAATTAACTCTTTGTAATACAAATTAATTTAGCTTCGGTTAATAAAATAAGGAAAAAAACCAAAGTCTTTGATTTCAAGCAATCTCTGAAACAAAACTAAAAAGTCAGGATATCCCCGGAGTCTTTTGGTTTGTGATAAATCTGACTTAAAAATTTTTCTGTGTAAAGTAAATAATATAACTCAGGTAACAGTAATAAGAATGCACAATGTTTATTTACATATGTTATACATGTGTAATACTTAGAAACACTTTCAAGTACTTTAAACCTAGGTTCAGCAAACTACAGCCCATGGGCCAAAAAACAAACCCCCCCAAACGACCTTCTGCCTATTTTTGTAAATAAAGTTTTATTGAAACACATCTAACTTATTTGTTTGTAAGTGTATATATTTGTATATATTGTCTATGGCTGCTTTTTGCTGCAGTTGCAGAGCTGAATAGCTGTGACAGAGACTGTATGGTTTGCAATGCCAAAATATTTATTATTGGGGTCTTTATGGAAAAAGTTTGCATTCCCTGCTCTAAACAAGTGGGTCTCAAAAATCAACATTCATAAGAAACACGTGGACAACTTGTTAAACTACAGTTCCCTGGGCTCTATCTTCATAGGTCACAATTCCCTAAGTTGGGATGGAGCCCACGATCTTGCATTTCTGACAAGTTCACCAGCTGCTGGTCCAATGAACTAAACTTTGGGAACCACTGTTCTAAACCTCCTCCTATAACCATAGATCTGCAATGACCACAAATGCTGTAAGGGCTGTAAACCAGGAGAGCGTCACACAAAACGAAAACAGAGGCACAGAAGAGGAGTGAGATCTCTTGAATAATATAAAATTCCTGGAAGCTAAGAAAGCACAACGTCAGGTATTTATTTCTTCAGGCCCTCATCCTGACATTGATTCATAGTGAACACTGGAAACCCAACAGGGACCAGCAGAAACCAAAGGCAGTTGGGCTGGAGATGTAAAACCCACTCTATTCTTTAGAGAAGCTATAAAACACTTTTTAAAAAAGGGAAAGTCAAGGTATATGCAGTTAATGATTTAGTAGTTGTCTGGACTATAAACTTACATACTAAAATACAATGTTTGAAAAAAACCTGACATATAGTTTATAATACAATGGTCCAATCAAAAGATGAATCCCCTCACTCCATAAAAATAAATGTCAATGGTTAAAAATGAAATTCTTTAAATAAATTCTAACACACATCTGGCAAGCTAATACGGAAAAGAACACAGGATGTCAACTGATATATTTTATTAGAGCTAGGCTCAGGCAGAAAGTGGATGATATGTAAACCACTTAAACATACTAGAATGCGTTTTACTTAGACACCGCAGAAGATGAAGGTGGAAGGTAAAGATTTAGGGGAAAATTCTCTGTGCTGGTTCACTAGGACAGGGAACAGCACCTTTTTCTGTATTTGGCCTTTATTGAACACCTACCGTGCTCAGAGACGCTGTGCTGGGCACTGGGGATAGAAACAAAGAAACTTCACCTCTAGTTTGCAATCTAGTGAGAGAGTCATGTAAATAATTGCAACACAGCACGCTCAGAATAAGAGCAGTTGTATAAACCGGGTTGAGCAAAGTAGGTTTACAGTTGTATGTGAAACAGAGTTTTTCCTTATATTATTATTTATTGTTTTATTATTTGCCATGAACAACTGTAAACCTACTTGTGCCCAATCCTGTGTTAAGCACTAGAGTGTAAAGAGTGATCTGACTAAATAAGCTTGGGAGAGAGGTGAAAGAAAGCTTCACTACGCACAGAGTTATTATTGCTTTAACTGAGCCCTGAAGAAACTGAGCGGGTGAGGAAGGGTAGGTCAGGAGGCAGTGGATACCATACTATGTGCAAAGGTGCAAGAGTGAGCTAGGATAACATGGACTTGAGTTCTACAAATAGGTCACTTTGGCTGAAGCAGAGTGTGAACATGGGAAGGGAGGCAGAACAGGAAGGCAGGGTCCCACGTGAAGAGTCACATGGGTGCCACATCAGAGTCAGGTCCTCACTGTTTCAGCTTTAGGAAAATAGTGAAGAATTTAATCTCAAAGTGGACTGCGTGGACTTGCATTTTAATAAAATCACTTTGGTACCACAGAATGGAGCAACTGAAGGCTAACGATTTTATTTTTGATCCAAAAGCTCTAAGGAGACTTGGTATGCGTGGATGAGAGGGAAAATGGTAGAGCCAAATAAAGGTAAAAAAAAAACACACAAAAAACCTCTCAGTTTAACTTTTATCTATATTTGCAAAGAAGCAGCAAAGACTAAACTAACACATCATATTCTGAATCTCAGGAAATATTTTCTTTTTATCCCTGAAGGTCAAGGGTGAAGAAAGAAAGTTAAAGATGCCACTATGGTCCATGTTGACAGAGAAGACTGTGTCGGGCAGTGCTCAGTCCTTGAACGCTAACTTCTTTGGGCTTCAGTCTCTTCACCCATATAAGGAAGGATTCAGGTGTTCTTAACCTGGGCTATAACTAGAAGTATATTTCAACATAATTGGTTTTCTTGGTACTCCTCCTCATTTTATTTAAATTTTAAAACACACCCTTACTCTGAGAAGGGGTCAATGGCACAAAAGAGGTTAAGAAGCTCTGTGTGACACCTTACGATCACTTACAACTCTCAGATTACAGGGTTTTGGACATTCAGCCCTGACTGGTGCGGTTCCGTTGGGTGTCATTCTGCAAAGTGAATGGTTGTGGATTAACTTTCGGTCAGGGCACCTGCCTCGGTGCTGATTCGGTCCCTGGTTGGAGGGCATGCAAGAGGCAACCCATTGTCGTTTTTCTCTCACATCGATGTTTCTCTCCCTCTCTCTCTCCCTCCCTAACCCTCTCTCAAAAAATAAATAAATAAAATCTTTAAAAAAAAGAATTTTGGACATGCAGTACAAGAACTAAAAGAGAGTGCCACTGGCTAAGGATAAATCAGGATGGTTTAAGAAACCTTAAAGAAAAGCACAGTAAGTTCCTTAAGAAAAGCACACTGTGGACCAAAAAGAATCCTATACAGGGATTTACAGTCTGACTCAGGTCGACACTTTGCCTTCCCATCTCCCTTTCTTCTTTGTACACTTAAGTGAATGCTGAATGGCTTTCTTCTTTTATATCCTTAAACTTACTGAAGTATGATTTATATAATAAAACAATAGTAAAAGCTATGAGGAAGCTTAGTGTACAAGGAAGATTTATATAATGAAGATATCCTTAAATAAAGGAGGTAAGAACAAAAATGCCTTCTTGATACTGTCCAGGCACAAAATTACCTGGAAAAGAAGCTAGGTGTATAAAAATAAATAATGTTTTACACAGAAACAATTATTTTCAAAAAGACATGTGTAGAAGAAAAATTAGTTCTTATTATCTTATAATTATAGGCATTTATTAAAAGGATGCATCTCTCTCCTAGGAGCCCTAAATGATCTATATTTATAAGGTTGATGTTGGCATTCAAACTTAAAAATGTATGTAGCTAATACACAGAAAGGGAACCAGATTTTTAAAAAATGTAAGAAACCCATAAAACATGACTTATAAAACATATACTATCATTAGAGAAACTGTCAATGAATTATATAATTATTCCTTGATGGCATTCCCACTACATATTTTATTTTAATCAGATTAAAACATCAAAATTGCTCTGATTAGTCAATAGAAGCCTCACTGCATCATCTGTTCAGCGTTCAAAATCACCTCTTGCACTGGTTTGAAAGACCACTGAAAGATTACAATAATATAATTTGTAATGCCCTTTTAAAGTACAACAACTTAGTATTTAAAAGCCCTCCAATTTTAGACATAAGCCCCAAAACTATCCAACCAAACAACAATGGAAGACTTTCGAAGCTGCAAAATCAAGTCTAGTTAGTTTCTAAGTAGTGTCTATATTAAAATTATAGGGATTCCATTTCTTAGCCACAATCTGAGGGGAGGAAAACCTTTACCATTCTTGGGCAGTTTTTCTGGAGAAAAACTAAAAGAACACCGTCTTCTCTCCTTCGTGAGACTTATCAGCCTAACAGATCTGTACAGGAGGGCAGGTTCCTGTCTCAGTAGGTAACTCTCTCTTCCCACACCGCCCTAGCAATCTGCGTATCTCTAAACCAGAGGCAGGTAACTGAGACACCTAAGGCAATCTTTAGTGTCACCCTGTTCCCCATCCCACATATGGTTTCTTTTAAAAAGTATCTTACAAAGAATATTTACCTGCCTAAAAACAAGTCACTTTTTAGCAAAACACTATCTACAGCTCCAAAATCTTCCAATAATTGATTTGCTTCAGAAAACTGTACCAAGGGAACATTACAACCACTTATGAAAATACATCAGATTTTTGTTCCCTCTGACCCCTCTCCCACATACAGAACCACAATGCAGGGATGGGTTGCTCTGCCCTGGTGAATACTTAAAACTCCTCCCCTTACAACATAACAGGTGCACCCAGACAAAGAAATATGGCCCAAATGAAAGAACAAATCAAAGCTCCAGAAAAAGAACTAAGCAGCAAGGAGATAGCCAACCTATCAGATGCGAAGTTCAAAACTCTTGTAATCAGGATGCTCACAGAAATGATTGAGTATGGTCACAAAATAGAGGAAAAAGTGAAGGCTATGTAAGTGAAGTAAAGAAAAATACACAGGGAACCAACAATGAAGGGAAGTAAACTGGGACTCAAATCAATGGTTTAGAACAGAAGGAAGAAACATTCAACCAGAGCACAATGAAGAAACAAGAATTCAAAAAAATGAGGAGAGGCTTAGCAACCTCTGGAACAACTTCAAACGTTCCAATGTCTGAATCATAGGGGTGCCAGAAGGAGAAGAAGAAGAAGAGCAAGAAACTGAAAACTTATTTGAACAAATAATGAAGGAAAACTTCCCCAATCTGGCAAAGGAAATAGACGTCCAGGAAGTCCAGGAAGCTCAGATAGTCCCAAAGAAGTTGGACTGAAGGAAGCACACACCAAGGCACTTCATAATTAAATTGTTCAAGATTAAAGAGAAGGAGAGGATCTTAAAAGCAGAAAGAGAAAAGGAGACATTTACCCACAAAGGAGTTCCCATAGGACTAGCATCTGCTTTCTTAAAAGAAACCTTATAGGCAAGAAGGAGCTGGAAAGAAGTACTTAAAGTCATGAAAGGCAAGGACCTACATCCAAGATTACTGTGTCATTCAAAGCTATCATTTAGAATGGAAGGGCAGGTAAGGTCAAGTTAAAGGAGTTCATCATCACCAAGCCCTCATTACATGAAATGTTAAAGGGGCCTATCTAAGAAAAAGAAGGCCAACTCTGAACAGAAAAATGACAACTTACAACTATCAACAACTGAACCTAAAAAACAAAAACAAAAACAATCTAAGCAAACAACTAGAACAGAAACAGAATCACAGAAATGGAGATCACATGGAGGATTAACAGTGGGGGGGAGGGGGGAGAATGGGGGAAAAGGTACAGGGAAAAAGAAGCATAAACGGTAGATACAAAATAGACAGGTCGAGGTTAAGAATAGGAAATAGAGAAGCAAAAGAACTTATATGTATGACCCATGGACATGAACTAAGGGGAGGGGAAATGCTGGAGGGAGGGAGGGTGCAGGGCTGAGGGAGATAAAGGGGAGAAAAAACATGGGACAACTGTAACAGCATAATCAATAAAATATACTTAAAATGTGGAAAAGAAAGAAAATATACTGGATTTTGCTGTGTATGCTGTACTCCCACGTATAATGCGTACCCATGTTTTTGGCCCAAACCTTCAGGAAAAAAATCTCTCATTTTAATTTCTTAATTCAATTATATATTTATTTATATTTAGATACTTTTTAGTATTATAAAGAAATTTTAGCATTTATTTTTGAACGTACTATGGTACAAGAAATTTTATGTAACAAATAATTACAAAACACAAAAACAGATTCAAGGTATTTCGGGTACTGCCCATGTATAATGCGCATCCTTATTTTTTCCTTAAAAATCTGGGGAAAAAAGGGCACATCACACACAGCAAAAGACGGTATGTAATCTAGACAATGTAGATTGTATGCCTAACAAATTAGGAAAAATTTGGAATTTGCATTATTAGAGGAACTACCATAATTCGTTCAGGAAAGCAAAATATTTGCCAGGTGCAAGATATTTCAAAATCATTCACAACTTTAAAACAAACCCTATATTAAGCAAATCCACTAAACAGGGCCACAGATGGACACAAATCATAAATTCTTAGTGGGATTTAATTTGCAAAAGGATTTAGTCCAAATATGACTTGTACACATATGAAAGACTCCCTTACTATCTTAAAAAAAAAAAAAGGTCACACTTCCAGTTTATTCCAGAACGGAGCATAAAGCATTTTTCGATAAAGGCATAAAGAACTACTCACCTCCATTTCCACAGCGGCAGTGCTCTGGTCATAATGACCCATCAGATTGGGGAAAAACGTCATGTTGTAGGTCATTTTCATACATCTGGGAACGATGACTGGCTCACAGGTGAACAGGCTGTGCCCTCTGACGAGGGGTAGAAAAACACATGTCCACAGAAATGGAAACATTTCCATTTTCTTCCAATTCCTGCTTTTACCACATGGCTTGGACTAAACCGCTCTTTTCATTCTCAGATTTCCACCCAAAGATAAAAATGTTCAAATTTCTCACTTCATTATTTCACCATTTTGAAAGACGCTCTTTTCCTGAAAATGAGTTCCGGGTCAATTACTGTAAAAACAACCAAGAGGCAGGGTCAGCGACAATTGTCATAAACTCGCACACGGAAGTTCAAGGGCAGAGCTCACTTTCACCATAGATAACTAATACTGGCAAAACGACCGCAAGGTCCATCCTGTCGAATACTCTTCCACCGGCCTGGGCCCAGACTGTCTCCTTTGCAGAGGAAATCTCATCTCCAGGGAATCAACGATAGAAGGTCTGTGCTGTACGGAACAAGGGCTAAAAAGGAGGCACTGCATGAGCGAGATGGAGAAAAACGTAATGCAGGGCATCGGGAATAAGTTAAAAAGGGTTTACAGAAGAATAAACTCTTAGGACTCTGCGGGACATCTCAGTACGTATAAGAAAACTGGGTCCCAGGGAAATTCTTGAAGACCTAATGAGTTCTTAAACGAAGACTTTGAAGACTAAGAGGCAGTTTCTGCGGCAGCGCTCTAAGGATCTAATGCTTTTCCGTTTTTTAAAAAAGGGAGACTCCCAGGATTCCTACCTGAGGAGGAGCGAAACTAGCTTTCACGAGCTGGGCAGCAGCGACCCCACCGAAAGGGAAAATCAGCCGATCTGTCCCCGGAGGGCGACGGAGTGTCTGTGGGAGGGAGACCGTGGGCCCCGAGGCACGAATGACCGCACCCCCACCGCCAAACCCACACCCGAGCCCCGGCTTCCAGCGCCGGGCAGGGTGACTCGCCCCACACCCCGGCACCTGCCCCAGGCCTGCAGCCGGGCGGCAGCGTCCCCGGACCCGCGGGGACCCGGCCTCGCCTTTCAGGAGCTGGCCCCGACTTCCGCGGAAACTTCGCGCGGGGCCGCCCGCCCGTCCCGCCGCGCTCTTCCCCGCACCTGCTGCTCCGAGCGCGCGCCCCGCTTCCCCCGCCCCGCCGGAGGCCCGCCCCGATCGCCCCGGGACTCGCCGGGTTGCGGCCGCCCCGCGGCAGGGTGCGCAGAGCCTCACCTCGGGCGACGGTCGAAGGCAGCTCTCCCTCCCCGTGCCCGTCCAGCCCGCCAGACCCCAGCGCCCTGAGCCAGCTCCGGGGTTGTCCGGGACGCCAGCCGCCCCGGGAGCCGCACGGGGAGCGAGAGCTGAGCGATCCCGCGAGACTGCGCCGCCAGGTCGGCGGGCAGGTCCGGGCTCGTGGCGGCGGCGGCACTGTCGGGCCTGGCCCTCCGCCCGAGCTCCGCCCGCGCTCCACCGGCCGGCCTGGGCTGGGCTGGGCTGGGGTGAACGGTGTCGGGGTGCCGGCCGGCTCCTTGCCGTCTGTCATGGTACCTGGCCACCCAGCTGTATCCTAACTCGCTGTCCAGTACAGAGAGGTTCAGCCTAGAAGGATTTGTGGAAGCTCTTGGTGATGCCCCAAATAAAACTTACTTAAAAAAAAAAACAAAAAAACACTTCATTTTGGATTTCAGGAGCTAAGACTTTTTAAAATTTTTAATTTTTCAGTTACAGCTGACATTCAGTATTATATTAACTTCAGGTGTACCGGCTTAGTTGGGTAGACAGTCACATACTTTACAAAGTGATCTGCCCCCAATATTTCCAGTACACACCTGGCACTATACATAGTTATTATAATATTATTCACTATATTTCACTCTGTCCACCAACCACTCTTTCCTCTGGCAGACCATCAGTCTGTTCCTTGTGTGTATGTTTCTGGTTTTTGTGCTTATTTTTTTCTTTAGATCGCACATATAAGTGAAATCATATGGTACCTGACTTTCTCAGGCTGACTCACTTCACTTAACATAATACTTTCCTAGGTCCATCCACGCTGTTATAAATGGTAAGACTTCACTTCTTTTACGGAAGTAAATTCCATTCTATATATGATGTTCCACAACTTTTTTAATCCACTCTTCGATTGATAGGCACTTGGGTTGCTTCTATATGTCAGGAGCCAAGATTTTTAAACAGGGCCAATTTATTTTGTAAAGTCAATTGCCCAAGTGATCATAGCTGGAAACTAAGTAACTTCCTGGATAATCATACTAAAAAAAAAAAAGCTTGTGTTAATTCCAGGAATCTGGTTGTGAACTCCACGCACAGGTGGCAATGGGATTCCAGCCCAGGCAGGTCCTATAGTTTTATTGATTCAAAATCATAACAGAAAGTTGAACTGCTTTAGAAGTTAACCTAGTTTTCAGTACCAACTATGACACACACAAGCTCACGTGCTCAATTTAGTCATCCCTCCTGCCCTCCTAACACCTAACAAACAGGGCTTTCTACTGTCTCTGTAGTTTTGTGTTGTCCAGAATGTCATAGAGTTTGAATCATACAGTTGTAGCCTTTTCAGATTGGCCTCTTCAACTTAGTAATATTCTTCCATTTCTCCTCATGGCTTGATAGTTCATTTCCTTTTAGTGCTGAAAACTATTTCCTTGTCTGGGTGTACCACTGTTTATGCATCCCCCACTGAAGGACATTTTGGTTGATTCCAAGTTTTGACAATTATGAATAAAACTGCTGTAAATATCTGTGTGCAGGTTTTGTGTGGACATAAATTCTCAACTTTAATTGGTAAATACCAAGGAGTACTATTGCTAGATCATATGGTAACAGTATGTTTAGTTTTGTAAGAAACTGCCAGACTGTCTTCCAAAGTGACTGTACCATTTTGCATTCCCACCAGCAATGTTTGAGAGTTCTGGTTGCTTCACACCCTTGCCAGCGTTTGGTGTTGTCAGTGTTCCAGATTTTGGCCATTCTAATAGGTGTGTAATGATATCTCATTGTTGTTTTAATTTGCATTTCCCTGATGACATATGATGTGAGCATCCTTTCATGTGCTCATTTACCATCTGTGTATCTTCTTTGATGAGATGTCTGTTAAGGTATTTGGACTATTTTTCAATCAGGTTATTTGTTTTCTTATGGTTGAGTTTTAAGAGTCATTTGTATATTTTGGATAACAATCTTTTATCAGATATCTATCTTTTGAAAATATTTTCTCTTAGTCTGTGGTTTATCTCCTAATTTTCTTGACATTATCTTTCTTTTTTTTTAAAGAGAGGGGAATATCAGTGTGTGGTTGCCTCTTGCATGCCCCCTACTGGGCACCTGGCCCGCAACCCAGGCCGGGATTGAACCAGCGACCCTCTGATTCACAGACCAGCACCCAATCCACTGAGCCACACCAGCCAGGGCTTGACATTATCTTTTGCAGAGCAGAAGTTTTAGATTTTAATGAAGTCCAGCTTACCAATTATTTCTTTCATTGATTGTGCCTTAGGTATTATATCTAAAAAGTCATCACCAAACCCAAGGACTTTTAGATTTCTTCTCATTTTACTTTCCAGGAGTTTTATAGTTTTGTACTTTACAGTTAGGTCTGTGATCGATTTTAAGTTAATTTTTATGAAGGGTGTAAGATTTATAACCGGATTCATTTTTTCCATGTGGATGCCCAGTTGTTCCAGCACCGTTTGTTGAAAAAGAAAATATTGCCTTAGCTCCTTTGTCAAAGATGAATTGATTTTATTTAAATGAGTCTATTGGGCTCTCTATTCTGTCCCATTGATCTATTTGTCTATTCTTTTGCCAATAAAACAGTGACTTGATTACTGTAGCTTTATAGTAAGAATTGAAATTGGATAGTATCAGTGTCTAACTTTGTTTTTCAATATTGTGTTGGCTATCCTGGGTCTTTTTCTTCTCTCTATAAACTTCAGATTCAATTTTTTGATATTTTCAAAATAACGTGCTGAGATTTTGATTGCACTTGCATTGAATCTATACATCAAGTTGGGAAGCACTGACATTTTAGCAATATTGAGTCTTCCTATCCACGAAAATTGAGTACCCCACCATTTATTTAGTTCCTCTTTGATTTCTTTCAACAGAGCTTTGTAGTTTTCCTCATGTAGACCTTATATATTTTGTTAGATTTATACCTAAGTATTTCATTTGGAAGGGTGTTAATGTAAATGATACCGTGGGGGTGTTTTGGGTATATTTTTCCCAATTGGTATTATGAGGTTTTTTTTTTCCTCCATCCATCACCATTTATCTCCCTATACTCTCCTCCACCTCTCCCCACTGCCCCCTTCTCCCTGGCAATCACTACACTGTTGTCCATGAGTTTTCTCTCTCTCTCTCTCTCTCTCTTTTTTTTTCTCTATCCCTCCAGGTGTTATGTTTTTAACTTCACATTCCACTTGTTCATGACTGGTATATAGGATGTTAACCTTTTATTCTGCAACCTTGCTATAATCACATTATTTCCAGGAGTTTTTCTATATCTCCAATTTTGGGAGCAGCAAATTGCTGCTTAAATCTCTGACAGATCTAAGAGTTTGCTTTTCAGTTTATTTAGCTTTTTACTTGTTAGGATGGAATGACAGTTTCTATGCTCTTTACCTGTCAGACCAGAAACTCCAATTCTTCATTTTCTAAAATAAATGTTAAGAATTTGATTGACAATTTCAGTTGCTACTATCTTAGCAGAACAAAGTTTCTCCAAGTTAAAATTTGGCATTATTGTTAATAGAACACTGATTATATTAATACCTTGATTATAACAACATTATTAAGTGATTTTGCTAAAACAAAAGGAATTTTATGGAGTAAATATATAATTTTTAAAAAAACTTTAAAAATCTCTATTTATTTATTTTTACAGAGAGGGAAAGCAGGGAGAAAGAGAGGAAAGGAAACACCAATTTGTGGTTGCCTCTCATGTACCCCCCCTCCCCCACGCAGGGACCTGACCCACAACCCAGGCATATGCCCTGACTGGGAATCAAACCAGTGACCCTTTGGTTCGCAGGCCAGCACTCAATCCATTGAGCCACACCAGCCAGTGTTGGGAATCATCCTGCCTGGTTGCAGAAGCTGTAACCCCGCCGACAGGCAAAAAGGCCCCACAGCTAGGTGACCTTGGGACCATAAGCCACTAAGGAGGCAAAACTTATCTTCCTGGCAGGGGCACAGCCTCTGCCCCCTTTACTTCACCCTGCTTGGCCTCCGGTGGATGGCTGGATAGTCAGTGATGGGTAAGATTCCTCAAGAAAGGAACAACCTAAGACAGGCACAGTTGCAAGTGCCATCAGGAAAGGATTTAAGGGATTGTGGAGAAGGGACAAAAAATCCTCACCTCTCGGCTTTATCATAGCCTGAGTCCTCATTTTATCTGTAAAAAGTCTCCTAATTTCTTGGCTGTCTTGCTTTCCCAGCCTGATTCAGGCCTGAAACAATGCTGAAGTGGGGTTCAGCCCTGTGCCGGAACCAGTGGTTCCTGGCGGGGGGCGATCAGGCCTAAGAAAGAGTACATAAAGTCCTATGAAACCTGCTTTGCTAAGAATGTCCTCAATTTAAATGTTAAGAGTCCAGTCAGAAAATAAGCTTGTTTCCCAAGGTTTTACAGTCGATTGGCATCACCCTGTCTACCAGGCCCTGACTCAAAAGGCCCCCCATGATCCCAGAAATGTTATCTGTAAACCATACTGCCTTTCTTTGATATACATCTCTATGCAAGCTAAACTCAATAAAAGCCCATTGAGAGAGAGGCTCGAGACCTTTCTCCTCTGAGAGACTGGTCAGCCTCTCCTCCCCAAGCAGATCATGTCTTGGTAGAATTACTCTCTTCCACAGTGGTGGGGGAGCTCTGAGGCCAGAGCCCCCTCAAAAGCCAGGACTAAATATATAATTTTTAAATTGTGTAAGTTTTTATTTTATTGCTTATCCAAACATCTCCAGCTTATCAACAGGCTATGTGACTGTAACATAATAATTAAATGTATTCATCTTTGATAATTTGCCCATACTCACTAAAATATAACTTTGTACATGAAAAAATTTTATCTTAGGATAAAGGTAGGACGACAGAACATATTTTATTTAACAGTTCATTAGCTTGATTTAGGACTTTTAACTAAGTAGACATAAGGTATGGTGTCCTCCTTCATACTCCTGCCTGAAGTCATAAGTGGGTGGACCTGCTTGTGACCACTGGCCTGATAGCCAGGTGTCAGTGGCTTAGGAAGCCAACAGCTGGAGGAAGCTGAGCTGAGCAGAGGCATAGAAAAGAACCAAGGGAAAGAGAAGAACCTGGGCTGCATGGGCTTCTTCCCTCCTGAAGTTCTCTCCCAAACTCTCCTTTGCCTAGCCCGTGAAAGCTTTACCCATGTCTCTAGTTCCTCCAAGTGACATGTGTGAATTTTATGGCTTATTGACTTAATTTAGAGGAGTCTGGGAATACAACATAGAGGATGACCTCTACCTAAAGACTTTCACTTGAAGTACATTGCCTATCGCTCCCTGCGCTAAACGCTAATTTCTGCCCTGTTTGCAGCATAGCAATTAACCTTTGGCTGTGGCTGTATCCATTATGGCTGGCCAAAAATAATACACCTTCTAATTACTACCTCCAGTATTACTGGAAAATAAAAATTTCAGTAACGTGACACTGCAGGGAAGAGCCACATGTTTTAAGGACAGTCCGATGTCTAAGATTGCCTCTTTGGAGTTCTGCTATAGTCGTTTGCAAATAGAGTCATAATGCTAAGGAAAAACAGCTTCAGCTTTGCTAATGCTTTGAGCTCCATTTTGGATCTGTGAGTATAACGTTCTTGATTTTGTTTTTAGTGCCTTCAATATCTACCATCTGGTCATCTTTAATATTTAATATCTTATCCTTTTTTCTAACAGAGTAGCCATATTAAGTTGCATATTAAGTAGAAATGGTATTTTCCCTAAAGCTTTTAGCAACTGGAGAAAGGCTTCTGCCTCAAATTTAATGGTTTAAATAGTAACTGAATTAATTTATTTTCATATGCAAAACCAACTTGACACCTAATTGTGCATCATGGGCTGCTAATGACTATATGGGGTCTTTTTAAATTACCTTAAAAACAAATGGGATAAAGTGAAGGTGAAGGAAAATATGGAATTAAATTTTAGAGAAAGTGGAGTTAAAGAGATATTACTATTTTTGCAGTTCAGTAGAAAAACTTGTATAGAGGGAGTGGGATTTTTGAGAGATTGGGTGCTCCAGACATGGTGTGTGGATTGGGAGATAGTTTAGTTACTTCAGTCCCCTGCACTGATGTACAATGTACTAAACTTTAGTGCATTTAGTGCACTGGACAGTCACTTGAAGACAGAGGTAGATTTACCATGGAGCAAATGAGGTTTAAGCTTCAGGAAGCTTTCCAAAGCTCTATGTAATTTTATTTTTGAACTCTTACATTATTTTTCTTAAGAAGAATTCCTAAAATTACATAAGATCTGAGAACCTCACAATCAGAATTCCCTTCTCTTGAAAGGAAGAAAGGGATGTAATAGAGACCAGGGAAATGGGGTAACTCGGGTGGATTTTGAGGCAGTTAAAAACTACCAAATACTATTAAAATAATTGAAATGATTTTCTCTAGGAAAGAGTGAATGGGGGAGTAAGGGCGGCTGCCCACCTATGTTCTTATTAGTAATAAATCTTGCAGAACAGGCTAACTTTCTTTTGTATGGCTTTGACAAAACTTTAGCATTTATTTATTCCTTTGGGGTAAATGGAGCACTGGGCAGTACATGCACTACTTGCACGTTCTTTACTGCAGAAGTGTTCAGACCAGGGTGAACCCTGCCAGCCTCTGGCCCTCTGATCTGGAGGCCCTTGCTGCCAAAGGGAGAGTTCAGGAAAAGAGGAAGTCTCTACACTGCTCGCTCTGACCCTTCACCTTGTCCAGCTTTGATGAAGAGTTGATGAGGAGTTTTCTTCATCATCCTCTCACATGGCCTGAATTTCCACCACCACCACCCCCCACTGCCATATATGAGAATAGAATTTACCCTCAAGGTAGATTCAGCCTCCAAATAAATCTACTAATGAACAGCTAAAACCACAAGAAAAATTTGGGTCAATTTTGTTCTTTTTGAAAGTATGATTTTGGATGATCACTTTCATTTTTAACTTTAAGATAAGTCTTTTGCTAAAATGACTATACCTTTGTTCAGATGGAATAGATTATAATCTTAAGTATTATATCAAGAAGAGAGATGATTTAAACGGGAATATTATGAATAAAATATTTCCATTTCTGTAAAACCTCTGGATAAAATAAACATTGATTTTAATTGGGTAAACAAATTCATTAGAGCAGAAATGACAAGAGCATTCCATGGGCAGTTCAACAGCTAGAGGCAGCTGAGCCTGGAAAAGCAACTCTCTGGGCTCACTACAGCTACCAGACAGATATGGCAGTGACAGAATGCTTTCCTAAATAAACTTCAGTGGGTTAAAAACAACAACACAGTTGGCAGGTCTGGGTTTGAGTGTGTGACACCAGGATATGGCAGGAGCGACAGAGATGGAGAGAAGAGATAAAAAGGTATATTTCCAGGAGGTATAAGAAAGTGTGAGAGTAGGTCCCTTGTGGCTGGTGGGAATAAATAGCATCTAAGGCAGAGGCTGATGTGCAGAAGGGACTCTTAGTTATTAAGCATATACTACTTTTGTAAAAACGTTTTGAAAGAAAATAAAAAAAAATCTCACAATGTAGTGCATGCATAACAACAAAGGTCAAAAATGAAGTGAAAACACAGGCTAAAAACAACAATGAGATAGCACCATCGACCTATTAGAAAGGTCAGATTCCAGAACACTGGCAACACCGAGTGCTGGCCAGGACGAGGAGCCACAGGAGCGCCCATTCCATGGTGGTGGTGAAGTTGGATGGTACAGTCACTTCGGAAGACAGTGTGGCAGGTTTTTGCAAAATTAAACATAGCTATCATATACTACCATGTAATCAACAAAAATATATTATTCAGCACCAAAAAGAAGTGAGCTATCAGGCCCTTAAAAACAGGAAGGAAACTTAAATGAATATTACTAACTTAAAGAAACCACTCTGAAAAGACTACATACTGTATGGTTCTGACTATACAATATTTGGGAAAAGGCAACACTATGGACACAGTTAAAAAAAATCAGTGGTTGCCAGGGGTTGCGGGGAGAGAGGGATGAATGGGTGAAGCACAGAAGATGTTTAAGGCGGTGAAACTATTCTACATAATACTTAATGGTTGGTACACATTATGATACATCTGTCAAAACCCATAGAACGTACACCAAGAGTAAACCCTAATGTAAACTATGGACTCTGGGTGATAATGACCTTCAGTGTAGGTTCTTCCGTTGTACCAAAGACACCGCGCTGGTCTGGGGTGGTAATAGTGGGGCAGGCAGTGTCTCTGAGGGCAGGGGTATATGTATGGGAGCTCAGTACTTCCACTGGAGTTTGCTGTGAAACTGAAGCTGCTCTGAAGTGTAAAGTCCGTTAAAAAATAAGGAAAAAGGAAAAAAAGTATTCCATGAACCTTCCCAGAACAAGACTGACATTTTGCTTTTGAGAGCCTGATGGTTGACTTAAGGAGGTGGGAGAAGTGAGGGGTCCCTATCAGGAACCTGAAAAGGCTATAGGTAAACAGGAGGTGAGATTACAGGAATGCTTAAAATAATTAGACAAATAGGTGAAATAAAAGGAAGGTCTGTAAGCAGATACACAGATACTTATACTATTCTGCCTAGAGTCAGAGGCCAGTTCCTAGCAGTGGGGTAGTGGTGGGGCAATGGGGGTTCCCACTAATTCCTACCATGTGGGGGGTGGGGGGTGATGTGGGTAGTGCTGCACCTGGGCCCCTAGAGGTGTCAGAAAAAAAACCCCAAATGGTAGAGAAATATGAGCAAGTGATGCTGCGTGCCCTAATGGAGAAATTAGATTAGGCGGAGGAAATTTCTAGAAAAGAGTGTATGTCTTGGTCATGTTTTATCCAGTTTGGCAACTGGAGTTCCATTTGAGAGATCTTTCAGCAGAGAGCTGTACAGGGTGGGGCAAAAGTAGGTTTACAGCTGTCCACATGGAAAGCAATACAATGATTAATAAATGATAACAAAAGAATAAACTGTGTTTCATGTACTTACCACTGCGAACCTCCTCTCGCCCCACCTGTGTACGACCGGACTGCAGAAAGTGTTGGAATGGACGCCCTGCTTGGCTTTTTTCCTGTCGGGCTGGTTTAACTCTGGTTGGAGCGTTGGCAGTTCATTGTGGTCACCAAGAGAACCAGCAGGGAAACTGTACCAGAGAGGAGAGAAACCAGCACATCTTAGACATTAGGCATGATTATCAGATCTGCTTTAAATAATTTTACTTTGCATTTGGTTCTCTACTTACCCCTTTTACGTAAGCCCATCTCACATGTTTTTCTAAAACTAATTTATGTACATTTCTTTTTCTAGATAGGATGGAAACTCTCATACTGGCAAATTGATTCTTTTGGAAAATAAGTGTTTTTTTTTGGAATTGCTCCCATAGTTTTTGGTAATGAATCTTTTAAAACATTTCTCTTCATCATGGTTTTAAGCTTCAAGTGCGGTGGTGAAATTCCTTAGCAACAGGACATAGGAAAACCTGCTCTGAAGTGGGAAAGGCCTAGAAAATGACACCTCGAACTTTGTAAAGAGAGCCTGGTGAAAGGCACTGTGGGAATACTTACAACTACCAGGTTTTGTAACGGTAAGTATAGTCCCTGCAGACATTCTTCCCTGTTATGTCAGACGGCAAGAGGCAGTGTAGTGTGACAAACAGCAAGGGCTGTAGCTTCAGACTTCCTGGGTTCAAAACCTGGGCTGGATATTTACTAAGCTCTGTTTCATGGATAAGTTCCTTCAGTTCTCTGCCCTCGTTTCTATATCTGTCAAACCAGTTCAATAATAATGATAATAGTAACAACAATAATAATGCATTTCTCATTGGTTGTTGTGAGGCTCAAGAATTAATTTACATAAAGCATTAAAACTATTGCCTGGCAAGTATTAAGATGCCAAATTCACGTTGGCTACTAAGTCCCCTGAGAAAGTCCTTGGGGGCCTTCTAGAATGAAGGCGGGTGATGGTGGCAGGACCCATCCTGATTGGACATCTTCTCTTCATCTCGGTGTTTTTGAGAATCACACAGCAACCATTTACTATTGCCCCTGAATGTACAGGTTAACTGGGTGGTTTCTCAGGACTCAGCTACACTCTCCCCTGCATCCATGGTCAGCTACAGCTCAGCTAGGAGGCTGGCTCTCGGCTGTGGCGCTTCTCTTCTCCGTATCGTCTGGCATACTGCAGCAGGAGAGTCTAGCCAGGGCTTTTTCACAAGGGTCTCAGAGCTTCCAGAAAAAGGGGAAACTATGCAAGGCCTTTTGAGAGCTAGGCTCAGAACTGGCATAATATCGCTTCTGTTGCATTGCTTGGGATAATGCGAATGACGAGGCTAACCCAGATTCAGGGGCAAGAAGGTGCCATCTCTCAATGGAAGGCATTTCAAGGTCATCCTGCAAAGGGAAATAAAGGGAAGGGAACAACTGCAGCCATTTTTGTAAACAATCTTCTACACCACCCAGTTTAATCGTTTCCTTTACAGCATTTCCAGCAGGTGGTCCTGTGGCTGGAACATTTTCAAAGGTAGGCAGGCCACACTGTTTTACAAGACGGCTCTCGCTATTGCAGTGTTTTTTGTTATAATGCCTCTAAAAGACCTCAAACCTCATAGAACCATTGAGTTGTAGAAATGAAGGTCATCTTGGCAATGAACTTTGTGAAGCCAGATTCCTGTACAGGCAGCCACAGGAAGCCTGCAGTTTCCAGTGACTTGTCCCAATTCTACCTTTTGGAGCAAAACAAAACATTATGCTTTTAAGAGCTTCTAATCAAAGCCTACTTGATAATAGGTACACACTCCATTCTAGCTCCCATTTATTTATTTTCTGTTCATTTATTCATGTATTCTATATCTATGTAGTAGATTCCATGGTCCAGACTCTCATCTAAGATGAATGAGAACATGGTATTTAAAGTCACTTAGATTTAACTCTTAAGTTTTATTTTTACCACCTGCCAACTGTGCGACTTGGGAAAGTTATTTATTTAATTTCTCTAATTCTCAGTGTCCTCATCTGAAAAATGGGTAAATAATTATCCCCATTATATATCCATACCAAAACAGGTATATGATCACTCCGCAGGGTGGTTGTGATAATCACATATAACAAATATAAAGTGTCTGGCCTTCAGTAGGCGCTCGGTTCGTGGTAGCTACGACTATCATTAATGTTATTAAGGAGTGACTCCTGCCCAGGATATGCTTCCTGGGTTCTCACCGTCCCCCTGGCTGCTGAGTTACTCTCCATGTCTTGGCAACGCTTCCTTCTTTAGAAAGAGTAACATCCTCCGTAGACAATATAGTGTCGTGGAGCCGTTTGAATAAGGGGCCTTTGCAGTCAGACGCATCTGGGTTTGAACCTGGCTCAACCACTGACTAACTCTGTGACTTACTCTCAAAATCTCAGTTCACAAATCTGCAAAGTGAGAGTAATAATAAGTCCCAGGTTTGGTATGAGGATTATGAGAGAATGTACATACAACAAAACCCTTTGCGTAGGGCCTGATGTTTAATAAGTCCCTCCACTGCCCATTCTCAACCAAATGAAAGCTGTGAAGTGTATTGAATGCATTTCGTGGTGGGTAGCATGGCGTCGTGGAAAGAATCAGAGAGAACTTGGGTCAAGTCACTCTAGTTCTTCAGTCTTCACTCAGTGTTTAAGGAGGGGATGGGGATTCTGCGGTCCCCAGGAGCGCTCCAATAGCCCATGATTCACTTCCTCCACGTTGTTCTCTTACTCCTTTTACTAGAAATAGAATTTTGTAAGAGTGTTGGGGTGACTGTAGACAGTACTAAAAAAAGGAAATTCAAGGTCCTCTTAAGATTAAATGATCCCATATTGTGGGAGTCTCCAGTCTCCAAGAATGTGCCAGGCTACGCTCTTCTTGATAATCAAGGATGATGGTGTAGAAAGCCAAACATAGAGAAATTGCCCTCTTTTGTCCAGACATCCTGCCAGGAGTTTCCTACAGTGCTTAGAATCTGGGGCACCACAGCAGCTGTAACTTGGGGGACCGGCGACTATGTAGACTCTGTGTTGGAAAGCTGGAATAGCGCTGCCAAATGTTACGGGGAAATGCGTAACAAGCTTGACTGCTTTTCTTACCTTTCCCTTGCTGTGTGCTCTAAACTGCAGGAAAACAGTTTGATGACCTCGTCATCTGCATCTTCTCAAGTGCTTTCTTGTGATTTTCTGCTTTACAGTCCCACACGTGTCACCGGTGTGAAATCACTGGGAGCTAAAAGACAGCACTAACGACCAGGAGCTGATTTCCTGTCACCGGCTTAAATATTGTTCAAGGTAGAAAAGAAGATTGCAGCAAATGACTTACTTCCATTCTCTAGAACCTTAGAATGCATTCACAAAAATGTATCTAAGTCTTGGCAAATAATGGCCTTAAAGAAAACCTTCCCAAGACAGGAGGAGTAGATCTAATATCAAAGGGAGAGGGGGCAGCACCACGGTGGCCTGTGATTGTTCTTTTCTTACTTAATGTAAGGAGCTCTCACTAGTGTTAACAGCACATCTGCAGGAAACACATCGCGGCAGTCCCTGACTCTGGCTGGCTTGGGTGAGAGGCCTGATGAGCCCGTGGTCATGTTACCATGTAATGCAATAGCAGCCCACCGCAGCCGTGTGCAGGTTAACTAATTGCCGGGTTAGCCTCCATTAAGGACTCAACATTCCTTTCATATTTACCCTTTCTTCAAAAGGCCCTCTAGTGAGTTATCAAAGAAATGGACCGTGTTTAGCCATGTAGTTGACCAATGAGAAAAAGCTTTTTACCCTCATGATAGAATCGTGTTGCTCTCAGGCGTGTCTCATTAACACCGTTTCTGACTTGAACCAGGACTTGCCGTTCTCCACTGGAATAGTGTTCTCCAAGCAGCTGACAATATGTAGGCCGTATCGGTGTCGTTTGTGTTAAAAAAAGCATCCAGATGCTAGCCTGCTCCCCTAACCTACCAAACGAGCAGGAGAGATCGTGGGAGAGGGAGCTAGTTTGTGCACAAAATATTTTAAAGTAAATTAAGCCTTGCAATGTATTATAACTCTTATTAAACATTTATAAATCTTATCTTTAAGAATATGATAAGGAGAATCAGGCAAAAACATGTAGTGCAATGTGCTATGGTCGAAGCCTCCTAGCACATCATAGAGGTATCAGAAATATCACCCCTTGGGACAAAACAGTAGGTGGCAGGAAGTCTTACCAGGTTCAACAAACATTATGTGGCAGTGGGCCACAGCTGCTGCTAGACAGTGGGTGGCAGCTGTGGCAGCAGTAGGCACAAGTGGCATGTCAGCGGTTCTGGAAACAATAGTGAGCCTCAGTGGTGACAGTGCTGAATGCCTAGCAAGCCTGGTGACATCACCTTCATTTTTTCTTTTTCTTTTTCTCTAGCCTCGGGTGGTAGCAAATTCCTGCAGTTGCTAACCTCTCAGTTATCCCACTGCCCCCCTTTGCTCCTCCAGCCCTTCCAACAGTTATGTAACTATCCTCGCCATTAAATCCCCTTTTTGAAATATCCGGAGTGTTTCTGAGTAGTCTCTGATTATGAGTCTAAGCTCTTAACCAGTAAGCTGTGGTGGAAAGGAAATGAAGAGTTAGAATTCAACCAAAAATAGAGTGATTATTATTTAGACCAAAACTAGAGTGAATATTAACTAGAGTTAGTGCCTAAACAAAATAATTTGGGAACAAAAGATACAACTTTTTTCCTATGATAGGCAATATTATATTACTCACATAATTCAAAAAACATTTTTAAAAATTTCTAGTTATAGATCTGCCCTTGAACTCTATTCTTAACCTACATTTTTGTTTACCAACATAAAACCAGAGTTCTTAGGAATGCCAAAACAATGAATTAGGCTAATTCTATGCTTAATCAGTTGATCTTAGTCCAAATAACAATGACAACTTACACACACTCTACTAAACATATCCAAAGTTAGCCTATTCACTAACGGTTGAAGGGACTTGAGATACTGAGGAAGGGAAGATCTTAGAATGTGAAGTCTCCTGTTATTTGCTCAAGGAAACCTTTTCAAAATGAGAAGAAATTTGATCACTCACTTCCTACTTACTCATGTTCCTCCCTCCACCAACTGTGGATCAGGGAAGAAAAGTAAAGGAGGGTAAGGAAGGACTTCCAAAGTCATGGGACGGGAAGCTCCGTGAACTCTTTCTCCAGCAAAACAGCAATGTGACTGGTAATCTGATCCCTAGGTGCTCACAGCAATAACCTGATGATTAATATACCCTGTATTTGCTAATTTTTAAATTTATGAAAAATGATCACCAGAAACAAATCAGATACAATATTGTATATACAGAACAATTTCAATTATATGCACATGTGCACACACAAAAAGAAATATGGAAGGAAAGATACCAAATATTTATAGTGCTTATTTCTGAGTTTGAGATTTTAGGTGATTTATATTCTCTTCTTTACAATTAGCTCCATTTTCAATTTTCCAATATTTTCTGCATTGTTTTTTTAAATTAAAACAGATTATTAGAAGTCATTTTTAAGTGCTTATAAAGACTGCTGAATGCTTTGCTTTCATCAGTTTAAAGGGTGTTTTCATTGTCTAAAGCAGTGGCCTGTGAACAGTGGTCCCTGGATCAGCAGTGTCAGCATCACCTGGGAGCTTGTTGGAAACGCAAATAACCAAACCCCACCCAGGACCTCCTGAATGAGAAACTCTGGCGTGGGACCCAGCCAATGTGTGTTTTAAGAAGGCCTGCAGGTGATTTTGATGCACTCTGAAGTTTGAGAACCACTGGTCTAAAAACAATTTTTGTTATCCATCCCTGTAAAGTCCCCTAAAGTTCTGTAAGAAGGGTCCAAAATGTTAGTCAGGTAAAATGCAGGTTTGTATAATTGTGGGATTCATGAACTCACTGGGGTTAGCCTGCTGAGGAGAGTGAAGGCTCATCCTACACTCTGTGTGGGGTGAATTCTGCTGGGGTTTTATGATGGATATATTGGTCTGTATTGAAATCCCTGGTGCATTTAATGGATGAAAGCCTAGATTAATTTAGATCTAACTCAGTGTTCATGGAGATCACTTGATACCTGTGATGTTTCAGAGGGTCAGAGGAAATTGGCCTTTTTAAAAAAATTCCCACCTCTACTTGCCTGATGGCTTCACGTAGTTCAAGTCTGATTTTTCTTCTGTAACTCTTCCTTCTCTCTGCCACTCCTGTAAAGATGGTGGATTTCAATATTTTGTGGGGAAAACTGCCATCTCCTGGATTGGGAAGTTCCCTTTCTCAGTTTTCCCCATGGAGACCCCCACTACTGAGGACCCTAAGCTCTGATGAACAGGGACAGTTACTTACACCTCCTTCCATCCCTACTTCTTATCCCAAGGCCTGGCAGACAGCAAGAGCTCAGAACATATTGGTTGAATGAATGAATGAATGAATAAATGCTATAATTCATGAAACACATTTATTTATTCAGCATCAAAATTTTTATATAGCAAATTTTAATACGAGAAATGTATCCCTGAAACTTTACTTACATTAATTTTTAATATGTAAAAAAATATATCTACTTAAAATGCAGTGTGGTATGCTGCTTATCATTTTATTCATCTTAACCTCATCAATTTTTCAGAACTTCCAGCAGATGGCATCAATAAATACTGTCATGGGACTGAATTGGGAATTGGTTGATTTCAACATGAACTTTTTTTAAAAAGCTAAAGTGAAAAAAACTTTCTCAGTTCATGTATTCAACATTTATTCAGTATTTCACGGTTAATAAAGTGCTTTTTATATCTTTGCCTCAATCTTGGCTCAAACACTGTCAATGCATTGAGAAAGTTTTATTAGGTACTTTAGACGTTTGTCAACTATTATTTAGTCACAGTAGCAGGATAATTTGTGCCAGTTAATGAGACTAAAATTTTCCGTGGAAAATGTGGGCATGATCTTATACACGAGAACTGAATAGTAGTAACTCAGACTACTAATAATTTAGTAAACTGCTTCTCTGGCTCATTCAACAGTAATGATTCCTTTCATTATGATGTACTGTGCACACAAAGCACTCTTTGGTTCTTGCAACAGCCATACGATGTGGGCCAAACAAATATTATTTTGTGGGTGAATAGACAACAGTTCTCTTCTCCTTCTTTCCCATTCCTCGTCACTCTTCCTGAGCCCCATTGTTGCCCTTCCTGGCTTGATCAGCTCAGGCTTCATGTGTCATAAATCTTGACAAAACTCCAGTGATGCATGATGGCAATTAATATTAGTTTCACTTAGAAAATTATAATGAAATACTTAGAAAGATTAAAACTCATTTCTAAGGGCACAGAGTTATTTGATAATAGGATCCTAGAAATGTCTCCTTTTTCTCTCTCTGCCCAGCTAAACAACATCAAAGCTGGGAAAAGGTGATGTCTTATTCTTTGCTCATCGTCTGGGGTCTTAAAACTCAGTCACATGAACAGACTTCATGCGACAACTACTTTTGAAGCAAACTATATTTTAAAAGGATGCAGGGACATCACAATATCTAATATAAAAAAGAAATTTATATCACAGTTTTTATCATCTAATTAGCATTTAAAATCCATTTTTGGAACTGAAATAGAAAATAAAATATCAGTTCTAATTACTTCACTTAGCAAAGTAATTCTTAAAGATGGCAATAATTTTCATAATAGGCAGTTAAGAGTAATGTTACATGTAAATAATTATTTAAACTCAGCTTTTCACAGGACTTTTTATGACAACACAAGAATATGCAAAAATAAAGATATGTATGCACAATCAATAAAAAATAAATTGATAATTGTGCTATTTCAGGCATATTGAAGAATATATTGTACATTTGTAGACAATTCTTAGGTGAATATAGCTGAAGGTGGGTTAAGGCACGAAATTATTAACTTTCAACCCAATATAAGTTTTATTAATTGAGATTAAATTCACATACCACAAAATTCACCTGTTTAAAGTGTACAGTTCAATCAATTTTAGTACATCCAGAATGTTGTACAAATGTTGCCACAATCTACTTCCAGAACTCTAAAAGAACCCTCTGTCTGTTAGCACTCACTCCCATTTACTGCCTCGACTCAGCACTGAGAAACCACTTTCTGTCTCTGTGGAGTTGTCTGTTCTGAATAACTGCTATCAGTGGAGCCATACATTATGTGCCCTTTTGTGTCTAGCATTCACTTAGCGTTGTATTTCCAAGATTCATCCATGCCTGTTAAGTCTGGTGGGTTTACAGTGTTCAACTATTTTATTTACTTACTGATTTCTACCTGGTTGTTCTAGTATTAAAAGTGAAGATACTGAAATCTCCAATTACTATTATTAAATTGTCTTCTTTTCCTTCAAATTCCATCAGGTTTTGTTTCATGTATTTGGGCTGTGTTGTTAGGTGCATATACATTTATTATTGTAATAGATTTTGCTGGATTCACTTGTTTAGCATTATATAATATTTTTATATAACAGTTTTTGCTTTGAAAGCTATTTTGTCTGATAGTAGTATAGCCACTTCAGCTCTGTTTTGGTTACTGTTTATATGGTACAGATGCTCTTTGATTTACAGTGGGGTTCCATCCTGATAAACCCTTCATAGGTTGAAAATATCATGAGTTGAAAATGCATTTAATACACCTAGCTTGCCAAATATTTTACTTAAGCTTATTCTACCTTAAATATGCCCAGAACACTTACATTAGCCTAGTTGGAAATTATCTTGCATTTTTATCTCAAGAGTAATTGCATTTCTCTCCTTGTCATCAAAAGCAGGAGACACAGATGAGCATTTTGTAGACATGATGGAATGCAAAAACACAAAACACATATTCAAAAAGTGGTGGCAACAGTACACTATGAAGAGCATCTATTGTTGAATGTGATTGGTGGCTGATTAAGAGCTGGGGCTCCCTACCACTGCCGAGTATCACAAGAGAGAAGCCTACCGTACATCGCTAACCTCGGAAAAGATCAAAATTTGAAATTTGAAGTATGGTTTCTATTGAATGCGTATCACTTTCACACCATCATCTATTGACCAGTGTGGATGCAACATACTAAAGGGGGTGGGGGGAGTGGCTGACAGCAAAGGGTGAGGCAAGGGACAGATCACAGAGAGCCTTGTCATATCACAGTGAGGAGGAAGAAGAGGGTAAGAGGGCTAAGACTTACTGAGCACTTGCTACGTGCTGGCACAGTTCTAAGAGTTCTCCATTTATTAGCTTACGTGAAACTCTAGACCAGAGGCCTGTTACTGGGGCCACGTAAAGGAGTTTGTTTTTATTCTGAGTACAACAGGAAATGACTGAGGGATTTTAATCGGTGAGAAACATGACTGAGTTTAAATTATACAAAGGCCCTGCTGCAGTGTTGAGGAGGGAACACCAGAGACAGACAAGAGTAGAAAGGAGTCATGACATTCTCAACCACCCTTTCGCTCTTGCCCCATAACTTGAAGAGCTGTTGTATATGTAAGTGCCTTCCAATACATGGATGAAACTGTTATCGTAAGTTTTGTCAGAAGTGCAGCAGGAGAGAAAAGGAAAAGGAAAAATGTAAAAACTGCAACATATGATGACCTCATATATAGCTCTCTAGGTGAAAAGCCTCTATTGGGATAAGAAGTCAAGTTTTGAGAGGGGGAAAAGGATTCTATTGATTCTTTGGTCTTAGAAGGAAAGGATCTTATAGAATAGTGATCAAGTTTGTGTAAAGAGGGCCAGTTGCAATTATTTTGCGACTCAGAAAAGGATGTTTTCCATGAGTGAGACATGGCAGGGAAAGGTGCCCACAGTGGCCTAGGAGAGTCATGCCCGTGCGACGTGCGGTATTTCTGGGCTCTGACACATAGCATGTGTCACTGCCTACAGCTGACAATACTGGATCATAAACTGGGAAGCTGCTAAGAGAGGAGAGCTTAAATGTTCTCACCACACAAACAAAAATGGTAATTCTGTAAGGTGATAGAGGTATTAAGCAACATGATTGTGGTAATCATTTCACCATATATATATATAAAATCAAAACTTGCACACTGTTATTTGCCAATTATATGTATCAATAAAGCTGGAAAATTCAAATAAACAAATACGTAAGGTAAAATAAATAAATGACATTAAATTAGATGTAAAAACGTGCAGTACTTGCCTGAGTGTGTCGGTGCCACTGCTGACCCGCTCGCCAAGTCCTGGCAGAAGTGCTGCTTCCTCGGGAGAAATATTAACTTTAATATCTAACAGGGTTCTTAGACATGCATAATCCAATTTCAAGAATTTAACTGGCATGTTTGAGTTACTATCAAGGCCTGTCTACATCAAGATTTCATGGTTTACTTTTTCCCTTTCCATGCTTCATTGAGCAAATTATTGACCTTGTGGTCAAGCATATATCTGCCATCTCTTTTTCCTTTCCACCTTATTTGATGAGTTACTTTTTAAAGGACTAAATAAAAAGTCAAAAGGAATGGCTTTATAGTTGATTTCTTTGGAGATGTGAGAGAATTTGGGGGACTCTTTTCTTCTGAATGTGTTTAAATCTCTTCATATGGTAGACCAGGGTCCCTGGTTCTAGCAATCTTCACTGGACCCAGAGGGCTTTACTGTGTCTACCATTCAGATTTAGCAGGGGAGTCCAACTCGCGGCCCACGGGCTGCATGCAGTCCAGGATGGCTATGAATGCGGCCCAACATAAAATTGTAAATTTACTTAAAACTTTTTTTTTGCTCATCAGTTTTTATTAGTGTTTGTGTATTTGTTGTATGGCCCAAGACAGCTCTTCTTCTTCCAGTGTGGCCTAGAGATGCCAAAAGTTTGGATATCCCTGTTAGGGTAAGATATTGGACTGGGGGAGGCTAGTTAGACAACAGAAAGTTCACCATGAACTCAAGCCTGTTTATTTCCTTCTGTTAGAGAAACACTTTTGTTGTATGCAGAGTTAGAAACAGGCTTATTGTTCTGATTGAGAGGACAGATGATGTCATTTCCCCGCTGACTGCAGTAATTGTTCAGGAATGTACAGTATTGATATGGTTAGCTGGGTTTCTAAGTGCTTTGCTTGTAAGGGGCTGAGGTGTGCAGGGACATCCTTGCCTACACAGGCTTTTGCACTCAGGAAATCTCTGCTTTTCCTTCTCCCCATGGTTCCTGAAATGTACACTAACTCCTTCCTCGTTTCCTTTACTGTTTCTCAAACCCTGTGTCCAATTGTCTCATGATTTATCAGTCAAGGTTCAGTTACAGATAACAGAACTCTCTTTCACTGGTTTTAGGAAGCAGGCATTTCATATAAAACATTGAGGGCTTGAAGAACTTCTGGAAGAGCTGGAGGGACAGCTGCTAGGCTAAGTCCCCCACCCCCGGAATGAGCTCCAGATCAGCTGCACAGGCTAGCCAGGCCAGGGAACTACTCTTCAGGAAAAAAAAGAGACACTTAAAATCTTGGCCAAAGCTTTTTGCCAGAAACTCGTCATTGATTAAATATGTGGATTGATATAGTTGCTGTACATTACTGCTGGGGGGAAACTGAACTGTGACCTTAGGGACCGGCAACGTCAGCCTCTCTGGGAGGGTGTTACAAATGCACAGCTCAGGCCTCCCTACTGAACGGCTGCTCTGGGGTGGAGCCCAGGAATCTGTGCTCTAGAAGTTCACAGAGTGATTCTGATTCAACAGTGGTGACCAACCTTCCTGTTTTGCCCAGGATTGTTGAAAGAATTCCTGTTGTAAAGCTCCCCCTCTCCCCTGGACAAGACAGGACAGACAGTTTTCCTTGGATGCTGCTGAATTTTGGGAAAGCCATCCCAGGCCCTCTGAGGAGGTGCTTGTTGGCAGGGAGCAGGGTGGGTGTTTGTGAGTCACAGATGTGAAGTACAGGGTTATTAAGGCCATGTGACAGTAAAATTCTACTCACTCCAAATAGCTTTAGCTGACACAGCAAAATGTTCATTCGCTACTATTTTTCATACACCATTAAAGAAAGAAGGTGTCAAATTCAGAGCTGAATGACTTTTAAGTGACAGATGACAAACTGAGAAAACCTACATTGCAGGTAGATTTTTGCCAAGTCATCCATTCAGTTATATGAAAAATAATAATGATTTTTCTTTGGTATAACTGAATTTAATTTTAATTTCAAGTACTCAATCTCCTGCTAGCATTACTTAATCCTAGCCATTTTGGAGAAAACTCAGTCCAATCATACTTTTCTGATTTTTCAAATCAGGATTATTTTTTCAGTCAGTTCAGGGTTTTCACAGCCTCTGCCCCAATTCCTTGGATTATGTCTGAATTCCAGGGAGCGTTGGAGGAAGGGGCGGCATGTGGAGATGTACATCACCCCCACAGGAAATTTCCAGAACATCTAGGTTTTCCGTCTGGTGTCTAGTAGTCAGTCTAGGAAGGTTACCCCACATCCCTCTCATCTCAGTCTCACAGCATCTTCAGGCCTGCTGGCCTCTCTCAACTACTTTTGAGCCCCTCAGAGTGCAGCGGGAAGGGCTTGGGAGCGTCCATTTTGGATGCTCCCCCACACTACTCCAGGGTCATAGGCTCTCACATACCGTTGTGTCAGGCTGCAATCTGTATTATGGATACCTCACTACACAGACCTGGGGAAAGTCCACGAGGCTGTCAACTCCCAGATTTTCACCAAGGAGAAAGGCACAGAGCCTCTTCTTTTGGATCCCCCATCTATCTGAGATTTCTCTGGAGGATCTGGTGATGAATCTTAGGTCACAGCAACCTGCTTGGGGACCCACACTACCCATTTGCTCCTCACTTCCTTTCTCTTCCTCTCTTCATCACCCAGTCCAAAGGATGTTTATCTCATCTGGGATTAAAAAAACAAAACACAACTTGCTCTTACATAGTCAAGGACTAGTCTCAATTTATGTGTATGATATCAACTTTATACCTTGAGTTCTTCAGGGATATGGCAGAGACTTTTGTTTGCAACCCTATACCCATTCTCCCTCTCCACTTTAATAACAGAGCGTTGATTTGATTTAGGTCAGCTTTGGGCCCTACCAAAGGTTATATTTTCTGGGCTCCCTTGCAGCTAAGCATGTCCATGTGACTAAATACTGGCAAATGAAATATAAGTTAAGTATTTTGTGGGACTTCTGTGGTGGCTGAATGATCTGATCCAACAGGAAGGGATACTCTCTGCATGTTCCTGGTTCCTGTTTCCTCAGATGTGGATATAACGGTTATTGCTCTAGCAATCATCTTGTACCAGGAGGTACTCTTACCGCCGCAAGCTAAGTGCCAGGAGGAAACAAATGCAGATGGAGTCTGAGTATCTGACGACAGGATCAGGTCTACACTGCCGGACTCCTTTTATAAGAAAGAGAAATACATTTCTATATGTAAGCCTGTTCATTTCTGTTTTATGAAGAAGCCTAGCTAACTCTACCAATTAGCAAGATTAACAAGGGTGTTTTTGAAAACCCTTTTCTCTCAAGCTATTTTCTCTGCCACGCATTTCCAAGGTCTATACTGAAACCCAAACGGTAAAACTGGACTCCTTTTGTTTCTTTGCGTTTATATTCCAACAACCCTTTTTTAAGAACCATGAGGAGGACGGCTTCTTGCTACTGAAAGAGTAGAGAGGACAAAAGCCAATGTTAATATTTCTAAATGTGATCCTCGCCCAAGAAATTTATCCAGACAGTCGCCATACCTTGGACTAACGCCTGGAATTCAGAGCCTTGAAGATCTAAGAGAAGCCCCACAGAGATATGAAAAGTTACAAATAAACTTGACGATATCTAAAAGCAGCTCTTCAGGAGTTGGTTCGAAAGCAGTGGCTGCAAACCACGTATTCTGAGTTACCTCTCCCAGCTGCTGCTCAGTACCTGAGTATTCTCCCCTTAACAGCTGAGGAGTCGGCATCCGCATCACATTTCTTTGTATCTCCTATTGCATTTCACATTATGCCCTTAGTTAACATTTGCTCATTGATATGGAGCTTGTCAGGTTGCCCCGTCAATGCACGGCACAGGTCATCAACGTCATGAACAACTCACCGCTTCTCTGTGTGGACACCTAGAGCTGATTCTTCCACCGTAAGGAAGCAATGGTTATTAAACCATGGTTAACTAGATGAAGGTTCTGAAATAGGTGTATATCACAAGCATGTACATCTATCTTAATTTTATTTTTCTTGCAAGGTTGTGATTAATTTGTTTCCCAAATTTGGGGATATAGATGTGGATTAACTCCAAAATCTAGAGAAATAGACTGAATTTCAATAAAAGTTCAACTTATATTAGCATGCATTCAAATAAAAGTAAAGGTATTTATGTTTCATCTTCAAGAATATACTATCCCTTTGAAGATTTACTTCCACCATTTATTAAACATTCATAAGACAATTTCAAGTTTGATGGTAAATAAATTTGATTTTTGGATTAGACACCATAGGAACCACCATATTGACAAGAAAGCCATGTGACATTTTGGGGGGAGATAGTCTTGATTTTTCATTGAATTAGTATGTTTATGTTCCACCCATCCCACAAAGAATACAGAATCACTCAAAAGAATATACACAATAATCCCAATAAAATTAAAATACAGAATCAGGATAAAAAAAAATAAAGAGGAAAATCAAGATCAGATGAAAGAAAACATAAGTAACATAAAACCCAGGAACTGGAGCCAGCAACTGTTGTTTCCCATTTGTCTCCGAGCTTCCGGAGAGCCAGGGCAAAGGACAAAGTGGTGTCACATAGTTCTCATTATTAGGAAGAAGGAAGCAGACAACTTCCTCAGGAGGCGCATGTTTTGACGTGGCACCAAATTCTCAGATATTTATCATTTGGGACTTTATGGGGGCCCTGAGCTCCATCGCGGGGAAAATCCGCGACAAAATTCACAAAGTAGCAAATTGTGACTCACTTTTACTTTAAACCAAAGCTCAGGAAATAGCTCTTCCTCAAAATTCAGCAAATGACCTCCCAAGTTGGTATTCTAAGGAACAATGCTTTGAAGGAAAATACTACGAATGTCACTTTAAAAAAAACCATGTTTGAACAGTTTGGGAACCACGGAGTTAGTCAAAGCCAACCAAAGTTTTTTGTTTGTTTGTTTGTTTCAGGATTTCTTAGAAATGTTGACACATTGTTGTGCATTGAAGGGGCTGAGTGGACTGTCTGATGCAGTGTTTCTTATTTTACCACGGAGTTTTTCTTCTGAGGCTCACTTGTGAATAATGTCCAAACTCTCTGGCACAGTTTGGAAAGGGTGGGCCACCGTGGCAAACCGATGGAAAGACAATGAGAGGGCAGTGAGGATGCTGTTGTGTTAGAAGCATACTCATTGGTGTCGGGCACATTTGGGTACAAATCCTATGTGACATTTATCAGTTGCATTACACAAACTCACTGAGCTTTCGTCTCCTCATTCATGAAATGAGCTGCATTTATTAGAAATGTGTGTGCTACAAGGAATAAAAGTTCTGTCAGAGTTAGGGAGAGGCTTGTTTTTCTGATATAATGACAAGTCCAGGGTTGAGCCATCCAGGGCTGATGTAGCTCTTTGTGAATGCCGCCTGGGTCCAGGCTCTCTCTCTCTCTCTTTCTGCTTCGACATCCTTAGCAAAGAGGCCTCTTGTCCTCATGCTTGCTGACTCATGGTTGCAAAATGGCTGCCACACCCTCATCCTCACATCAGCATTTCAATCATGAAAAAGGAGGAAAGGGATGTAAATTATTTTTGAGTAGCCAATCCCCAGTGTCAGCCAAAGGGGGATACTATGAGACTCTCCCTCAAATAATTATTTTTGGGAATTAAGTGAGATAATGAACGTAGAGTATTTACATAGTGCCTGGTACTGAAGTTCAATAAAGATCAGTTATTAACATGCAGAGGTAGTCTTGGACTCAGTGTGATACAACCATAGCATTTAGAGCACTTGGAAGAGGGAGGAAGAGTCTTCAGCCAATGACCACTAAATCTCCCTTTTCTCAGTGGGGCTTAATGGGAGCAAAAGATCAGACTTACACTACCTATTATTCTTATAAGACTCTGGAACACTGGCAGGGAGAGATGCTAGTTGAGAGCACTTGCTCTTAGAGTGCTGGCATCCTTTGGACCAGTGAGAGACCAGCAGGACTCTCCCCAGGAAGAGACTCATTCCATCCCTATAGGGAGGCATGATATTGGGTTCCTAGGCCAGAATTTGATTACAAACAATTTTGATGACAAAACTTGGTCAAATCCAATAAACTTCTGTATCACAAAATATAAACAAGATGATTTTGAAAAGTCTCAATTCTAAATGTTCTGTCTCATGGTCAGACCATGGGTATAATGAATAACTATGTAGAGAGATAACATTTTGAAATATGTATTAATAATTTATTAATAAAATCTATATAAATCCAACATTGTCTTATAGCCATGTAGGTTAACGCTTTTTTGAGTCTTTTGGGGAAATATTGGAATCAATTTTATATATATATATTTTAGAGGAAATTCATTGGCAATTGGAAGGAAAAGGAAAAAAGCATCACGAAAATAACTTAGCACTAAACTTCATCATGGGTAATGAAATCCAGGGGATGAAGATGGCGATGACATTGATGATGATGGCTGAGGCTTCATCAGCCCCTACTGTGTGCCAGATACTGTTCTGAGTGCTTCGTAGACATTTGTCATCAATTCTAAATGAGTCATCTTCCCCACATTTTTAACACCAATAGCTCACTGAAAGTGACCCCTTCTTGTCCAGCACCAGCACTTTGTGTTGACATCAGATCTGTGTCACTTTGCACTTTTGTCATCTCATTCCACAACTGAGGAAATCGAGCCTTAGTGTGACAGCTACCTGGCTAGTACCTGGGGAGCTGAGATTTGAGCAGACGTCTGTCATCCTCCTGACCCTAAGCCCTTAGACCACACTTTATGCATAGCTTTTATAAGAAAATTTTAACCTCTTTTAAAAAAGATGAATTAGGGATTTGTTTCTAATGAGTCGAGCACTGCTCTATGGACAGATGAAGTCTGGACTAAATGACCCAGGTTCTGTTCTAGCTTCACAATTGTTTTTTTCACTGCAGTATCTAATGTCTAACTCCTTTAACAAGGCGGAGGGAAAGCAGGCGACAATGAGTCATTCCCTGTGCCAGGCCAGCTTCTCGTTCTTTGGTGCTGAGAGGGAAAAGATCTGACCCAGAATCACCAAACTGTTTGACTCTCTCCTTAACTGATTTCCAGTGAAACAATTGGCTGGGCCCTGTTCTACAGGGCCTGGTTTATCTCAACATCAGATCACTCTCTGTCTTTCCACTTCTCTCCCCAAACCCATTCTGACCCCTCTGCCCTTTGAAGGCTTTGTTCCTACCTCCCTCAGCCTGTCCGGGGGGGTTTTCTGGCACCTCAAGTTCATTCTCAGAGAAGGTCACACTGAGCCCTCAAAAACTTAATGTGGAGCATGAGTCATGTTCTTGCAAGCGGGGCTTTTGTTGTCTCCTGACGGCCCCGGGTGACATCACCTGCCTTCATGGCTCTCATTTCAGGACATTTAGAGAGCAGTCTCAGAGTGATTTCCACGTAGGTGGACAAAACAGGAGTCTAGAGGAATAGGTGCAGTATCTGGGTTAAATTACCTTTCGCCAAAATAAAAGAACGAAAGTTATCTTGTTCTACTTAGTATTTTCAAATGGCATTTTGTTCTTTAAAGTCATACACTTTCTACTTTCAGGGACCCAGAGCAAACTGCCCCAGGATATCCCACAACGGCACACAGTTATTTCAAACTAAAATCTCCCGAGAAGCAGCAGGAACGAAAGGAGCTCCCTGACTCTCCTCTATCTCAGAAAGCAGGAAATAGATCTCACGTGATGGGTGCCCTCCCCACTCCTAACCCTATCTCAAGAGTTATAAAATCCAGAGTCGAAAACCCCCCAAGTAAACAAATCTGGTAGCGCCCTTACTAACTACCTAAACCCAAACCTGGCTTAGATTCCTTTCTGCTGAGTACTAACTTTCTTGGTCCTATCAATTTCTCACAAAGTTATTGTTTCTTTGTCTGAAAAGTATAAAAACATGCCTAATTTTATGACCTGAGCCTCATTTTATGATCTGAGTATCATTATTATGATTCTCCTGTGTACAGGTATTAAATTGTATTTTTTTGTCTTCTGTTAATCTAGCCTTGTGTCCATTTATTTTATTTTATTATTAGTAAAAGACCACAAGACCTAAAGAAAAGGGGGATCCTCCCCCTCCCCATTAATAGCCACCATTGGAGAACAAGCAAATAAAAAATACACAAAGAATAAAACCCAAGTAATTTAGGACATCTAAAAACACCTCAGAAGCTAGGTATATAATTTAAAATATAGATTCTATAGTATGGTGTTGTAAGATTTAATACTACTAATAAAGCCCAAAATGTCCTGAGAGCTGACCATGGGGCTGTGCTTTGCAACATTTAGATATTTTCTACCACAGAGCAACCTGAAGTTTGCCCTGGTCTTCTCCTCTCTACCCTGACTATTCCATGACCATTCCAAATCTGCCTTCCTTTCCCTTCTTTCTTTCTTTATTTTTAGAGAGAGAGGAGAAGGAGGGAGAAAGAGAGGGAGAAAACCATTGATGTATGGTTGCTTTTGCACACCCCATAGTGGGGACCTGGGCTGCAACCCAAGCATGTGCCCTGACTGGGAATCTAACCAGTGACCGTTTGGTTCACAGGCCAGCACTCAATCCACTGAGCTACACCAGCCAGGGCTCACTTCCCTTCTAAACAGGTCTCTAAGGTTTGCCCTTCTTTATATAAAGCAGTATCACTTGAATCTGTTCAAAAATGATCTAATATAAAAAGGTGGAAGAGCACAAATATCTGTAACAAACTTATTCTGTGCCAGGCAATTTCACATTTTACATGTCAGTTAACCTCACTTCAACACCAGCCCAGTAAGCAATAAACACCTCATTTTCCTTTTGACGGAGGAGGAAATTTAGGCCTAAAATCTTTTAGGCCATTCACCCCAGGTCATACAACCAGTAAATGGGAGAATTGGGATTTGAACCAAAGTCTGTCCAACTCTAAAGCCTGTATTCTTTCTTCTCTCAGTGGTTCTCAACCCCAGCTTCAGACCACCGTCACCTGGGGAGCTTCTAAAAATATACTGACACCGTGGCCCCACCCCAGCCCACTTCACGAGCATCTCTGAGATTGGGCCTGTTGAAGTATTTTTTAAAGCTCCTTCAGTTATTCTGATGTGTAGCAAAGGTTGGAAAATCTCTGCTCTGTGCTCAACTGAATGTTAAATATCAAAGTTGGAGAAAGAACAAACGATTGCGGAGCCCAAAGTAGATATGACTAATGTGTAACAACCTATGAGTTAGAGGAAGTTCTTTTGACAGTTATCCCAAAAAGGCTTTCCTTCCCATTTTATTCGCTGCTGCAAGAAATGCAAGCAGCATAGTTTTTTTCCTACTTGAATTCGGAGTAGGAAACTGAGCACAAAGACCCCAACTGTTTTCTCCGGGTTGCCTCAGTAGTAAACGGAGAACTTGGCAGGAGAAAAAGAGAATTCTCAGTCTTTTGTGCGATCCCAGAGCCCCTCTGCTTCTACCGCCCATTGCCCTCTGTGGTCCAGCAGCTTTACTCCAAAGCACCAGGGGCAAATGCATCTTAAAACTGGGGCAATCAGAAGCTGCTTCCCAGTGACAAGTAGAAAATATCTTCAGCACCTTGTTTCAACACCCATGTTGCTGAAAGACTTAATAAAAGCTAAGGAAATGATGCCCCAGCTTGTAACAACAATTAATCAAGAAGGAAGAGAGAACAAGTTCTACCAACTTTGGATGCAGAGAGTTGAAGGCTGGTTGCAGAAAAACCAATTATGCCGTGTGTGAATCCTCAGAGGTAGAAAGATTTGAAGTTTCTCCAGCATCATCTTCTTAAGATCTTCCAAAGTTGTCAGGATCTAGGAGCCAACAATCCTACCAACAAACAGCCCAGCAGCACGGAGATCAGGTGATGAGAGCTTAGAAGAGGAATTACTGTGGGGAAAGGGGAGAGGGACAAGAAGACTCTTTCCAAAGGAGCAGAGAACACTCTGCCAGCGTCCCAGTTGCTTTGACTGCTCTTCACTCTGCAGAAGCCAAGAGGGGACAAAAAGTGTTTGGAAGAGCTTTGTCTTCACATGGAGTAAAGGCAATGCCCTACGACTTATGTCTCCTAAACCAAAGAAGTAATCTGAGGAAGGGGAGAGCCAGACCACAGCAGGCTGGTGAGGAGCAGGGAGGGTCTCCTAACTGCGCTCCAATCATCTAAGTGGGGTCACCTGCTTTGCTTCCTTGGCTAGCCATGGGTGCTTTCAGAAGAAGGTCACGGGGCTGCTGTCTTCCCTCTTCTCCCGGAAAAGGACGAACACCCAGGTGTGCAAGCTGAGTTAGAGCTACTCGGCCTGTCTTAATGTGCTAGGAGAATGTGCCTCCCCTAACTGAGTGTGATTCCACATGGGAAGTTGTCCCTGCTCCCAATATCTCAACGTAAAACATGCAGTGACTCAGAGCATCAGCATCTTGATTTCCCCGAGAGAAAATTAGAATTTGTAACTGTCAGAATATGACAGGTCATAAAAGCTAAATAAATTGGGCTATAAACAAACACTTTGAAATGTGTCTTTGTCATTGAAAAAAAAGCTGGTTTTAGTTTGTTTTTGGAAGAAGAGGTCGTTTAGACTCAACAACAAAACACTGAGTTCATTTTTGGGAAGGACCTACCTAGTCTTTTCCCGCAGTAGTTTCCAGTACCCCACACCCTCCCCACCCCTTCAATCAGGCTTTGGAGTTTTAAAGGTGCGATCCTGAAAGGGAAAGGGTCAAGAAAACCCGAGGACACATTTGTATGATTGAAGTGAGACAACAAGGGGACCGGAGGCTCTTTCCCAGGTGAGCCCCCAGAAGGAGGGCAGACAGTGACTGAGAGGGAGCAGCATGGTCTACCTGGACTGGAGGGCCTGAAGGGTCCCCAGTGCTTCGGAGCCCAGCCTAGCACAGAGCAATGGAATCACCTCACAGGCCCCCAGGCTGCACCAAAGCATGCAGGGTCCTAGCAACACAGAGTTTCCTGCTCCCGGCATAGCTTAGATGCCACAGAATGTTTCCTGGGCACCCAAGAGGATGTGGGAGAACCGCTGGGTAAGAAGGGACCTCGCAGACTGGCACGAAAAATCGCACAGTCCAAAGCCCCCACGCTCTTTCACGTGAACTGACGGAGATCACATTTCTTTCACCTGGATGAATGAAGACTAACTTGTAGTCAAAACCAGAACTTGATAAAAAAAATTGTTACATTTCCTGAATTCCTGAGTGTGCGGACTGATCTTCCTACCAGTTGCAGTAACTCAGAATCTATCTGTGCGTACAGTCATTATGACGTCAGCTAGTCCAGCTGCGTCTGTGTCCCTCCCTGCCATGGAAAACACATGTGTAATGGAATTTAGAGGTCTTGGGTAAAGACAGAAACATACAAAGTCTGCTCTTTTCCTCCTCACATTTTTATAGACAAACGAGAAAACATTTTCACATCGTATCATTTGTTTCCGTCTGCTTTATGGTGCAAACATCTGTTTTAGGCATTATTACATTTTCTTTCCAGAAATCCATCTTCATAATCTTTCCACAGAATCTGAAGAATGTTGTGCTGCTTTATCCCTTTAGAATCACAGCATGGGGCTCCTCTTAATGAGACTCCAAATGACATCACCCTGAGCTTACACTTTCCTTGCATTTCCTGGCCCCATTTCCTTTCATAGTTGGATGAAAGCTGAGGTTAGTGGATAAAAATGTAGACCAGGAACAGGCCAAAAGAGGCAAGACTTCAGGGAGGGCACTTCGTGTTCAGACTTCAAAATGGTCCTTCTTTTCTGAATTATCACCTGGAGTATCATACCTATCCTGGTTGAATGATTCCTCTTGGTCACAGGTGTCAAACTCATTTTCACCGGGGGCCACATCAGCCTCGAGGTTGCCTTCAAAGGGCCGAATGTCATTTTAGGACTGTATAAATGTAACTACTTCTAACAGTTAAGCGAGAGCTCAGCTCTCACACCGGATAGAAACAAGGTGCCAGGCCGGATAAGACAAGGGGGAGGGCCAGATTCGGCCCTCGGGCCTTGTATTTGCCACCTCTGCTCTAGAGAAAACATCTAGGCCTCAGCTGTATTTCAGCTGCAGGCCCAGAAAAGCAGCAAAGCCAGATGGGCAACACCCAGGACCAGCTGCTGTAAATAATGAGCCCCTTCCCTCACCTGGAAAAGCTGAGGAACATCCTATTGAGATCGCCCCCCAGGACTTCTAAATCCCGGGCTGTAACACCCTCAAGACAGAAGACCTGAGTGCGGTCTCTCCCCTGTGAGCACGCCTATGCCTTTCCCTCCCCCTCTTCTTCCCCACACCACAGGCGTGCATCTCTGAAACTCTAAGGGACCCACGAGACTTGCAACCAGCGGAGCAATGGGCAGCAGCAGCTGGAACTGGGCTAACCTCCCAAGCCTCTCTCCAAGGCCCACTTTTCTCTGACTTTCCACTGAGCTGACAGCAGCCCACCTTGGCTCACTTCTTTCCCATAACATTTCTAGGGAGCCAAAGCAGCCCAGCCTAGGCTGTCCTGTTGCTTCTTCTACCCTAGGCCCTTTCTTGTTTCACTGTCCCCACGATAATAAACAGACTTGCAAAATCACCTGGACTCGTATTGTGAAATCTTTTGTACACGAAGTCAAGAACCCACACACTACAGGCTGGCCCGAGGCAGACCCACTTTGGGCCAGTCCCTTTGCAGTAATACTCCGATCAGATTTGCATTTTAGAAAGGCCGTTTTGGCAGCATTGTGGAGTCTAAATTAGAGGCAGATTGGGAGGCAGAGAGGTAAGGAGACTTCTGCAGAAATCCAGGAGGTGTGGCAGCCTGAGCGAAGGTGTTGGTTGTGAGACAGGAGCAGAAAAGGCGGATGTGAGAGAGAGTTGGACAGGGTATGAGGCAGGATTTGATAACAGAGGGAGAAGGAATAGTCAACGGCAACTCCAGATTTCTGCTTTGAGCCATTTGGTGGAGAGTGGGCCCTTGACTGTGAGATGCAAGGCACCTTGATAAGAACAAATTTATAGAGCTAGGAGGTGGTGTTAGGAAAGCAGAGATAAAGGCAAAGGGTGGGAGAGAAAGGATGTGATAGCAGGATGAGCAGGAGGGTCAGGAGGAATAGCTGAGGGGGTGGGGTGTGGCAGCTGTGTTTGGGGAACTCTATTCTCTCCTGCCTCCCTCCTGCCGGCTTAGGTTTCAACATTGCCGGGAGGGTTAACATGCGGTACCGTCAGCATGATTCTCTTTGTGGCTCTGATTATCCCAGGAAAACATGGCAATCACTGCTCCACAATTTCCTCTCGGGAAAAGCTCTATCTCCTTGAAAATGAACATAATATTTCATTGACAGAAAAAAAATGGAACAGAATGAAAACTGTCTTCCTTCGAAGACAAGAATAAAACAGTCACTGCCTGTGACCACTTTCGTCTCAGAGGCCCTCACCAAGGGAGAACGGCTAGGAGATCCTGGGTCCAGGAGGAAGGCCACCAACTGGCTCCGGTTGCCTGGGAGTTTCGTGGTTTAGCCCTGAAAGTCCCGCATCCCACAGCCCTTCAGTGGTCACCCTCCCCAGGCATTAGACTTGGGTTCTAATCCGGATTCTATTGCCGATTGGCTGTGAATACTTGGGACACAGTTCTTCTGAGCAGTGTTTTCATCCTCAGAGGGAGGGAAAGAACTCTTTGTGGGGTCTGTGCTGGGAGGAGCTCATGCAGCTCTGTGAACTTAAATAGCATGGACTGCCAGTGTGATGTTGTGGCTTATAATAAGAAGTATACATTTGGTCTTTGTCAGATTCTTGGTGCAGAGCTCCTCAAACCCTTGGAATTTCCGAAGAGATGAGAGCAGGTATAAAAAAGTGTTTTATATTATGCTAATGAGGCGACATTTAGAAAGTCCCTAGGTAACCTAAGGTTGGGGGCTGGTGGCCAGGGAAACCAGCCCTGTGCTCAGGGGGTTAAAAATTTCTGGTTCCACCTAATGACCTCCTGGGAGGAGGGAGGGCCTGGAGGTTGAGTTTAATCACTAATGGCCAATGATTTAATCCATCACGCCTGTGTAATGAAGCCCCCATAAAAAGTAGGGTTTGGGGAGCTTCCATGCTGATGGACACGTGGGGAGAGTACTACCCCTTGAGAGAGCATACAAGCTCCATGCCCTTCCCCCCATACCTAGCCCACTACATACCTTCTATCTGGCTATTTTTTGAGTCATCCTTTATAATTGGTAATCTAGTAAGAAAATGTTTCCCTAAGATCTGTGAGCTGCTCCATCCAATGAATGGAACCCAAAGTGGGGGTATTGGGAACCTCTGCTCCATAACCCTTCAGTCAGAAGTGCACACAGGTAACAACCTGAACTTGCAATTGGTGCCTGGGGTGGGGGTGGGTGGGGGGGTGGGGCAGTCTTGTGGGGCTGAACCCTGGACCTGTGAGACCTGGAAAGAGCTGAATTCTATCCACTGGGCCTTCCTCGTGTCCTGAAAATTTCAGGGCTGGGTCACAGTTCAACAACAACAAATAACCTTACATTTGTCGTTACATGCTGGGCACTGTGCTAAGTGCTTCATACGTATATCCTTACCAACCCTTCCCACGGCCATGCGGTGCCATTAGCAAACAGGAGCATGATGAGGTTAAACGAACTGCCGAAGGCCACAAAGCTAGTAAGGGGTGAAAATGGGATTCGAACCCAGGGAATCCGAGTTAAGACCCCATCATAGAGTTTTACAGACACTGAATCTGGTGACCTGCTAAGCCAGTGGTTCTCAACCCTGGCTGCACACTAGCTCCTATGAGGAGTTTTGAAACATCTTGATGTCTAGGCTAATTAAGCCGGCACCTCTGGGGCCAGGCCCCAAACATGAATAGCTTCGCCAGCACCCCAGGTGACTCCCGTGAGTGGCCGTATTGCAAACGGTCATGCTAAACAGTCACAATTATTTCCAGCTGCTAATTATTTTTTAACTAGAAAACAATTCTATTCCATTTTGTTCCTTTCTACAAGCAGTGGCTAAGAGGTGGTGCCGCCCCTGCACTGACAGGTCCTTTCTCCTTGGGGACCTAGCCAGCCAGGCCTTCATTTTACCATTATAGGGAGGAAATGGCGATCACTCCCGTAATCCCTGCTTTCTCACTTAGATTACTCTTACTACATTATCTAACACTTGAGTTTGTAATGCATTTCAGAAAGACCAAATATTTTGTCAGCATTACTTCAAAAGGATTTTACGACTGTGACACAGTCCAAAAGACAGCTGTTGCCTTTGTGGTTGTTAAGGGAAAAACGTTAAAAGAAACAAAGGCAAACTCTGGCAGATTTGTATCAAGGCTGCTGTCACCGATCCTGACATTAGCACTGACGACTTGGAGGTGCTGAGACACTGACGCCATAAAAAGGGCTGTGAAATCACTTGCTATCCATTGTGACAGGGAAAAAATGAACATTCACCAAACACGGAGAGCACGGGTTTTTATGAACAGGCAGACATGGGTTCAAATCCCAGCTCTGCCGTTTGGTAACGGAATGGCCTCGGGCCTTGAAGTCTCACTTCCTCACCTGCACAGTGGGCCTGACGAGGCTCACCTGGCGGGACTGCTTTACCGATTGGAGGGACTGTGTGAAGCACCTAGTACTGTGTCGGGCACCGGGCCATTGTTACCATGACAACAGGCACCGTGTTGTCTACTTTTGTTATCTCACTTCGTCCTCACAACCCCCTCTCAAAAATAGAATGCTGTTATTTCCCCCGACAGGAAGTGAGCCTCAGAGAGGCCCCTCTATTTGCCCCAGGGCACACAGCTATTAGAGGCCAGGTTAGGATTAGTCCCCTGAACCTGTGTTCTCCGTTTGTCCTGGCTGTCTCCTGTTTCATAGGCCACCCCACCGCTGACTTATCTATGAACAGAAGGAAATATCCTCTGGATAATAACTTACAATTAAAAAGGCAAACAGAAATCTTCAGCTACCTCCCTGGCACATGGCAACGTTATGAAAAGGGCTTTTGGGGTCACAAAGGGCAACAGGTACCCTTCCCCTTGTAAAGGGCGGTCTGCCTGAGAAGGCCCAGCTGAGGACATGAAACTGCAGAGCTCACTGGCCCTAAGTGTCCAGACTTAGCTTTTTGCTGGGTGGCGTGCTGTCTGATCAGGTCAGATCTTCTAACCGCTCTATACTCCCAAGAGAATTACATATACATTTCTCCTGATTCTGGCTTTATGCTCTTCTATTGGGGGGAGGGGGGAGGCTCTGGAAGCAATATGAAGTAATTTAAGGGGAATTAAATATGGATGAAATAGCTTAGGAGCTCACTGCAAGGGACACGGGGAACTAGAGCCCAGTCGGGTGGACCGCCCTCCCCACCAAAAACACCTTCTCTCACCCCACCTCACCCTGTCTTACCGAGAACCCTCTTGATCAAACCAAAAACCTACAAATCCCACTGATTTCTCCCTTCTCTTCACTTTCCACACCTCATCGACCAGCAGGTGTTAATGTTTCCATTTCCAAAATGTACTCAGTACCTGCCCACGTCTATCCATCTTCACAATCGTCACTAACCCTGTTCCTGGTCACTAACATCTGTCCCCAGTGCCACTGCGCAGCTTCCTGAAGGGTCTCCCTCCAGCCTAAATCGCCTGTTAACATTCTTTTCAGCTTTCGTCACCATCTTCCGTCGTTGTTGTAATTTACGTCTCTACGTCTCTACGTCTCTACGTCGTGCCTGTTTCCTCCACCAGGGTGCCAACTCCCTGAGGCAGGGACCAGGTCTGTTTCATCCCTCCCGTTATCCCAACTGCTGACACACTGAAGCTCCTTGAGAAATACACACGAGGTAAATGAAAGAGGGTGTCAATACATCATTTTAAATATTATGGTATATCTGAAATTTGCCAGCTCAGACAGTTCTCCTGAGATTGACTTCCTAGACTAGGGGGGAAAGACTCCTGAAAAGAACGTGAAAACAATATATTGGGAACAGTTTGGAGCAGGGCTTACAAGCACAAAGGTCTCAGGGCTCAAGCAGGGAACAGGAATGGGGAGGCTGCCTCGTGCAAGCCACGATGATTGGGGGGAGCTCATAACCTGGAGACCCCCCAGCTTCAGCTGACTGTATGTGAATGGCAACAGGGTCCAGGGGTGAAAGATGCTCCAAGTTTTAAAAAGAAGATGGAAAGTTTGTGTATCAATTAGAATTAGGTTTAGCTGTGAGTAGTGAAGCAGCTTAAATGAAGTCAAAGTGTATTTCTCTTTCTCAAAAAGATACCTGGGGTGTGCAGTCCTGGGCTTGTAGGGACTCCGTGGAATCTGGGACCCAGGCTTCTTCTAATGTGTTTCTCAGCATGGCATGTCTTCCATTCCAAAAGTCACCTCATGGCCTAGTGGGCTGCTGTGGATCTAGCCATTGCCTCCTCATTCCAGGAAACAGGAGGGAAAAAAAAGGGAAAGAGAGGGCCTGGTCATTCTTTTATAAGGAGACTTCCTGGAAGCTTTCATGCCTCACTCATTTCATTTCACTGGCCAGAGCTTAATCATGCAGCTACTCCTAGCTGCAGAGGAAGCTGAGAAGTGTACTCTTTCTACTAAGTAGGCATGTGCCCAGCTAAGGAAGAAGGGAAGAATGGAGTTCTAAACTAGGAGTCTCTGCCAAAGTAGGTTTTTTCTGGAACTCTCTCAAGTTTTAACACCACTACAGCCAAATAAAGCATGTCTGCCATCTGGTTTAAAATGGAGTTTTGTGAACCCTGCTTGCAAGAGCAAATTTAGATGGAGTTCATTTCTGCATCATGTGGGCAGCCAGTGAATACAGCCAGTGAGGGTCATACACAGTTAAAGGTTAGCAGGGCTCAGACAGGAAGAGCAAACAGTTCAGGGACCCTGGGAGGTGGGGATGGTGTAGGAGTGCTGTGGGGGTGGGCAGCAGGAAAGGGGTGAAGGTATAGTCCTCCTGCACATCCATGAAGTGCGTGGGGTGCTGGCAGAACGGCCAGGTCCTGGCTGCCATGGCTCCCCTCACCTTTAGGCCTTAGCAGCAGTTCTGAGGATTGCAACTTCAGTCTCCTCTGAATTGTGTAGAACTTTTTCTTCTTTCTGATCTTCACCAAAGGTGCCCTGTCACAGGTCAGAGTCATCCCTCTGGGGGAATGAGCCACACTCAAACCCCGCAAGAGCTCACTAGCCCTTTCTAGTTACGGCCACCACCTTCTTAGACTTGGGCTCATTGTTGTCCCAGGCTCCTGGACAATCCCCCTCCAAGTAGCTGAGTCTCCCAGCCATGCCAGACCTTCTTGCCAGGAAAGGTACCATGTTACATGGTGGAGAAAGCACTGGATTTGCAGACCAAGTCCTCTGGCTTGAATTGCAGTTCCATCACTTGCTGGTTGAGTGGACCACAAATATAATACTTTTATGACTATAACTTGGTGCTAATAATGTTCTCCTTACCTATTTGACAAAGCTTTTTAGAGAATGCATAGGGTCACTTATGTGAAAGGTCTGTCTTAAAAGAGGAAAACATCTAAGCAGCCCTGCGTACAAATTTAAGGTCTCAGTAAAGATTCATTGTAACTGTCCGTATGTTTGAAATTGAGAACTTTATTGACATAAACTTTGCAATAGAAAGTGTTAGGCTAATAAGAAAGTAAGAATTAATTCCTGTATCACACACACATGAAAATTTGCCAGATAAATTTCCGGTAACATTGCTTAGCTTCTGGTCACTGTCGTGGTGAGGTCTGGGTTGTTCTGCAGAGGCGCCCACCACATGTGCCCTTTATTCTCTTCTCCCCCGGAAGTAATAAACTGTTTCCATGTACTGGGTTGACCAAAAAGGTTGTTTGGTTTTTCCGTAAGATGGCTCCAGTAGTGCTTAGTTGTCTTTAATTTCATTCAAAACAACTTTGTGAGATTTTATTGTGACAGCTGCCATATCAGCGTGCATGTGAAAAAATCAGAAGTGGTGATTTTCTGTGTAGCCATTTTAATATAGAAGATGGGAGAAAATATGCAACATTTTTGGCATGTTATGCTTTATTATTTCAAGAAAGGTAAAAACGCAATTGAAATGCAAAAAAAAGATTTATGCAGTGGATGGAAAGGGGGCTGTGACTGATCCAACAGGTCAAAAGTGGTGTGCGAAGTTTCGTGCTGGAGATGTCTCGCTGGACAATGCTCCGTGGTCGGGGAGGCCAGCTGAAGTTGACAGCGATCAAATCGAGACATTAATTGAGAACAATCAACGTGATACCATGCGGGAGATAGCCAACACAATCAAAATATCCAAATCAATAAAGTCATTGGTGAAAATGAAAAACTAGTCTTTTGTTTTATGGGAAAAACCATACGGACTTTTTAGCCAGCCCAATACAACAGAGACGCCCTCTCAGGTTGATAAATTCCAAATCAGCGTGCAGCAGCTAAGTGATGGGAAACAAAGCTGTAAGGAGAAATGAGGCTTAGCCCGTGGCTGGCAGCAGTGACCAGCGAAGGAGCAGCCCTACATGAAAACACCTGCTCGCGCCCTGGGAGAGTGAGCCCTTGACTTTGCAGGAGCAATCAATGCCAACCTTTGGCAGTTGGGGGCTCCCACTAAGTGATGCCACCGGGGATGTAGGAGTTACAGGTTTTGCTTTCATTTTATTGTTATTATTTAAAAGTTCAAAACATAAAGTTTCTGAGAAGCCCTTTCTCAAAGAATCAGAAGATGATAGAGGGTTGTGAAAACTGTAGTTTTGTGTATGGTAAAGGTCTTGTACCGCGATTAGGAGGAAACCCAGAATGTGAGGCAGAAACCTGCCCTAAACATAAAAGTGAGATTACACTGCAGGGTAATTCACAGCACAGTCTCTGTTAGTCTCCTCGACATGAAGTCCACCGTCAGGTTCAGAACATTCAGTGGTGACTAGCCAGACCCCAAATGTCTCAGCATCTGCAAGGTGCCTGACACAGGGTTGGCATTTAATGTTTTATGATAAATAAACAATCTCCTGAAGGAAGGAAGGCAGGAAAGAGAGAAGGAAGGAAGGGAGGGAGGAAGGGAGGGGCACTGCCTACTAGTGTTTGAGGAATAACCGAGTTGGCAGGTAAGGAGACAGAATATCCGGGGTGTAACCCGCAGATGCCAGTTCTCTCTGGACTAGGTATATAAGCACACACCACCAGGCTGCCTGTTTCAGCTACACACGGAGTTTATTGGTATCATTTGGTACAACTTTAGTCCTTCCTTTCCCAAGCCCGTGCTACATTAGTTTGGAGGAAAATACTTCCTCTTTACCATGTTTAAAGAAATTCTATAAAAATGTATTTCTATGAAAACATATACTTGGGGTTTCTTTTTGCTGCATCAGCTACCTGACTCCCAACACAGTGCCTGACAATCTAATGTCAGTGTGAATGCACGTCCACCAGGCACTGACTTTCCAAAGCAATTCCTTTGCAGATGCCAAAATGGCATCATCCTGGAGCTGTGCACAGAGAAGGTAAGGGAAGCCATGTGTGCAGTCAGCATGTTCTGAATTTCTCTTCCCCTTGTGACCAGTGTCCACTCTTTGAGTAACAATTGCAAATGACCTGATCAGAGAGAGAAAATACTCAAGAACACAAGCAGAGGGAACCGGGAAGCTATAAAAAATGCAATGTCTCGCTGAGCCATCAGGGGTGTCCTTGATTGGACGCACTGACCACAACAGAAGGTTTTATGGTTCAGTGGCTGACATGGACACCAGCACGGGGTGGGGGCATTGGAAGGGGAGGAATGGGCGTGACTGCATCCCAGAGACCTCCCAAAGACATGCCGTGGGTGTTGGCGGGGTTAGTCTGAGCTCAGGAAACAGGGAGAATAACAGGGAGTTTTCCTGCTTCTTGATTTCTCATATATCTGGGTTTAAAGTTGGGTGAGAGCCAACTTGTAAGTGAACACAGTACGCTTTGTGATGGCGGCATTCAAAAAGAAAGGATGGAAGAACAAGCTTGCCTGAAACAGCGCACACCACCGTGGCCAGGAGAGCACAGAGTTGATGCGAGACTCACTCACCCCTGGAATCCACCCCGCTACTTTCTCTGCGTCGTAAACTGGCCTGTGGCTTTAGCTCAGCACTTCTAAGTCAGATCTAAGTGCAGATGCTGCAAAGAGGCCAGCTGACTGCTCTTTTTCAGTTTATTACCGTATGTGAGTACTGTGCCAATGCGTTTATGTGAAAAACAGGAGGCTGAGAACGTCCCAGCAGCTCAGGCAGCTGTTGGCTGCTGGGTAAGACAGTCTCTCAAGGCACTCAGCAGCGCTCATGTTCGGCAAGGGGCACCCACTTCTTCAAGGTTCCTTGGTGGGATCCAGTATGTGATGGGCACCAAAGATGTCCATCTGCCCTTCTAGTTAGATACTGTGCTAGTTGACGCAGTTCTTTGTGATTCTTCGACTTCTGTCCACCTGTCGGATGCTGTCTGTAACATTAATGGTCACTTCTTTTGCAGGCATTCGCTTAGCATCTCTTTTAGCCTGTTAAAAAATTTAACACGGTGAATTAGTTACTAGACGGTATTCAAAGGTCCTCACATTTGCATCAGTCTCTTGAGATTGTTACAGGAACATGGATGGGCACATGCACGCACACACAGAGGCAGGAAGAATGACCCACAAGAACACATGCACCTGGGCTGCTTTTCACAGGCTTCTCTGTTGGATCTCTAATACCAAAAAATGAGCCTCGCACACAGCCTGGCATTAGGCATGCTCAGTAAAGCTTTGTTGAACGAATGAATTAATAAGCTAAGGTCCATCAAAATGTGACGTGAAAGGTTTCACAGGTGGTTTCAGTAAAGTAGTTCAGAGTTTTTGATCTTTGGAGTCAGACAGGCTTTGGTTTGAACACTGACTATACAACACTGTGGGCGAATTTTTTCGAACCTCTCCAACCTTAAGTTTCCTATTCTGTAAAATGGGGAATAATAATGGTACCTTCTGCATAATGTTATTATTTAAGGATTGAATAAGGTAATGCATGCAAGGTTAGTGCAATCCCTGTCACTAAATAAAACTGGGGGGGGGGAAGACTTAGTAAGTATAATAAGTAAAAAATGGAATTGAGTATCTACTCCTAAGTGAAGATACACCAAGGATAAAATTCCAGAATTCATATTAAATCCTAAAGCATTGACTAAACTGTAGGTTCTTCAATCATATGTGCCCAACTCCCCGCCCCCCCCCCCAAGAGGAAACAGCTTTAACTAGTGAGGGCCAATTCTGTGCCCCTTCCACTCAATGACCACATGCTTGGCGTGAGCCTGAGATGTGCCCCGTGAATCATCCTCATCTCGGCTGGACAGAGATGTGCCACCAGCCCCCATTCCAGGAAGGGTCTGCTGTCCAGCCACCGGGAGTGCAGTCAGCAAAGAGCCTCCAGCTGTCCCTTCAGTGTGGCTTCAGCTGCAGAGAGTCACCTCACCCAGGCCCTTGCCCTTCCCAGGGTAGCCCAATGAAGGGGGCGGTGAATACAGGGGTACAAAAGCCTGGCTCTTTGGCCCAAAGCAGGCTAGCTCCCACAGGCCATTTCCCTTCAGAGTTCTGCCTGGGGTGTGGTCAGCCAAGGCTGTAGTCAGGCCTGGATTGTGGCTTAGCTTCCCCATCTGCTGGCTCCTGCTTCCAGCCCTCCCTCCCACAGGTGGTGACAGGGCACTTTCAGTGAACACCCCACCTAATGAGATCTCAGAGTCTGCTTCCTGGGAAACATACCCAGTCTCCCATCTGCAGGAGCAGCTCCCAAGGCATGAGTGTCTCCCCAGGCTGGGTGTGAGTCTACTGATGACAGACACATATTTTTAATGTAATACAGACCCCGAACATAGGCAACTACTTCATCTGTAGTGCATCCAGAGAAACGGTGGGCTGTCGCACCACTGAAGAAAAAGAAACTGCTTTGTTGTCTTTATTAACAGATGACATGTAGGCTTCTCTCATGTCACACAAGCCCTGTGTAGTAGCTGTTGGTGACGCCCCTCACAGATTTCCTTTACTTGGCTGGTGCATCCATCCCCCAGCTGCTGGGAGTTTGGCTGCTAATTGCTCACAGCAGCACCCTTCTTTTGAGAATTGTTTTCATGGGATTGGAGTCACTTTGCCAGAGATGCTCAAGGGGTTACATCCCAATTCCTGGAGACAGCCCAATGCCAATACCTGATTGTAGGGGACACAAAAGGCTGGTCCTTTTGTCTCAAGGGGGTATAAATCTAGGATGCCACTCATGCTCCGAAGTTCCCTTGGGAGCAGGCTGAGGCCCTACTACGGCTGTTCAGCTGGGCTGATGTTTGCTCAGCGTGGCCCTCTGCCCTACCCTGCTTCCCCACTCCTTACGGGTTTCACCTGAGACTCTTTCAATCAGTCCTCTGACAATCCTGATGTAGGCTCTGCCTCTAAGGAACCTGATCTAAGGTAATACTCTCTAGGTAATTTAAGGGATGTTCAAAATAATTTTGAATGTATGCACTTTTAGCCTCAGTCATAGATTGCATGAGATAGGATTTCCTCTTCATGTTCCCCCAGTGCCTAGCGCCGTCTGAGACATAGTAGGCTGTCAATTTAACTTTCGCGGAGTCAAGAGATGAGTGAACGCACAGCACACCGTGTCTGTCCTTGTCCCCTTGCTTCGACAGTCTGTAGTCCGTGCTGAGGTATCGGTCTGACACTCGGCTCTTTCAAACCCAAACTGGCACCAGGCTGAGCGGTGATGTCGATGGGTTTAGTTTTCCCTAAAAGCAGAGAGCTTGTAAACCCCACAACCAACCTTGTTTCCTAAAGAAAAGTGTGGCAGTTGTGAGGCTAATTCCATCTGATTTCAGGTATTTTGCATACAACCTTTGAGGACTGGGCATGGAAGAGAGATACAGAGGCCTTATTGAACTGAGCCAGGTTGAGGGCGACATTTCCCTCCAACCGGGGTGGGGGGAGTTGAGAGAGCTTTCCGGAATGGAAATATAAATTTTCCAAGCGGCCTAAATGCTTTCCTTAGAGTTATTGGCAAGCTTTCACGAACAGTTATTAAAGATTATACACAGAAAATGTTCTGCTCTATATTTCAGTCTGTTTTTCTAAGCTTAAAAACCTAAGCAAATATTCAGTAGTGGGTTGATTCTTAATTTTGCAACCTGTCTAAGCAAAGAGTCAAAGGCTATAAAATAGGCATTCCCAGAACAGCCACAGAATGTGTAGGGTGTGCATCTCAAGTACAAGGGGACACTTTCTTTAACTTGTATATCAAAAGAACAATTTGGGGGCCAGAGAGACCTAGATTTGGCACAAGGCTTTGCCACCCACCTGTTTGCTGGCACAAGACCTGTTGCTTTTAATTCAGTCCCCTTCCCTGAAATTGGGGAAATAATGCCTGCTTCTTAATCTTACTGAGATAATAAGCATGTCATTTAGCATTAATAGGGTGACCAACTTCTTCCCAGTTGGCCCCAGAATGACCTGTTTTAAAACAAAGTCCTGCATCCTGGGAGCCTCCTCAGGAAGGCTGCTCACCCCAGTGATGGCTGTTAACATTAATTCTACTAGCAAAAGATGTCAGTCCCACACACCACTTTTACAGAGAAAACTCAGATTCTCCTGAAACCATAACTATTGCTACTTCTTTTGAACAACGTCGCTAATAATAGCCCTTTAAGACACGCACTTGGATAAAGGCCAAACTGGAGTTCTGTTTTCCAGTGACGGGCACAGGTTTCAGGACACAAGGAAATCCATTTTCAAATAACTAAACGCTATTACATTTAGAACAGTAAACAACTGGAACAACAATGTGTTTTCTTGGAAGCGTTTTATAAAAGAGAAGCTTTCAAGTCTGAGGCATTAGTGGCAGCTCCGATATGCAGGGGGTCAAGGTTACTGCACTATAATTACAACTTGGAAACCTCAGGTTTCAAGCCCAAATGAGTGGGAGAAAGAAGAGGAGAAAGAGAACCACGATGCCAGATTATTTTCTGTAGAAGTTCCAAGGAGTCACTTTGCCCTTCGGTGAGCAAAGAGCAATATAGACACACAAGGCAATTACACCATTTTGTTCCTCGGGAGTCTATGAAATTTTTTTTAAATGCAGAGGTTTTCCCCTCTGATGTGGCTTTCAACCAGCCCAAACTTTTTATTTAACCCACTCTCTTTATTCAATAACAGGGAAAATAAACAAAAAGTGGCCTTATGGCAATTACTGGCTTTAAAAAAAAACCTCATGGTTCTGAACTCAGTGAGGACAGAAGCCGGTTTGGCACCTTTAGCTTTTCTGGCTGTCTGCTCACTCCTTCTCCCACTTCTAAAATTCTTGTTTTGTGAGTCTTATCACCCCTGACTCTTGTTAATGGGCTACCAGTTGTTTCCCACCCAGTTTTACAGCTATTCTATTCTCCCCTTGCCTCATTTAAATTTCTGCAGGTTTGCTACTCTGTGAATCATTGATTTTAATCTTCTTAACACTGCCTCTTTAATTAGAAGTAATTTATTGGCTGCCATTTCTCAAGGGTAAGCAGATGGACTGTGATAACTTCCTGGCAGCCTCAAACCCAGATGGACTTGTTTCTCTTGGGGTTGAAAGTCAAAGCCGCAGGTCATTCCCTGCAGAAGTGGGGACAGCCGGCTGCTCCAGGGACGCCAGGACTCAAGAGCACTGCCAAATCTGCTTGGCCTTTTCTCACTCTCCCCAAAAATGGAAACAGAGATGTTTCCATAAATATATCTATACCTAACGTAAGGCTGCATGATCCCTTTCACAGTTCCTTGCAGACTACAAAGAAAAAACAGCTGAGATGGATTTACCAGGCACTGATTTTCCTGTATAACTAGTATTTTAAGTATACAAGCAATACATAATCACGGTAAAAGAAATCCAGAGGAGAGAAGGGCACAGTGGAAAGCAACACTTGCTCCCGCGCACTGGCCACGCCTGTGCCTCTCCCAGAGGTAACGGGGGAGTGATTTCTTATGGAATGTGGCTGGATTTCCTAAGCACATTCGAGCAGACGGCCACCTTGTTCTCTCTCCCTGCACTAGGTAAGTCCTTCCTGGCCTTGGACCATGGCTTGATTATATATCTATTTGCTTGCTAACTTGCTTATGTTCTACACCCTCATGAGATTATAAACTTTAAGAAAGTAGGGACCCAGTCTGTTGTGTTCACCACAGTATCCCCAGAGTCTAACTTAGTGCCTGTCACCCAACAGATAATCTGTTGAAGAACACACGAGTGTTCATGTCATAAATCATAGTCACAAATCTTCAGAGAGAGAGAGGGAAAACAAAATCTCTGGAAATAGAACCTGTTTCCATTGCCCTGCCTAAACCTCAACTTTCCTACAGGGTTCAGTTATGTTCCTAATTGATTGTTCCTTGCATTGTCCCTCAGAGGTGACTGGGACTGGGACTGTGTTCCCACTCCTGAGAGGTAGCTGACGTCACTCAGGCCATACAATTTGCCCAAGGCCAATGCCAATATACGTGGTGTGTTGAACTAAAAACGGTGGCCCCAGCTCCCACACCCAGCCTCCCGCAACTGTCACAGCTCACTCAAAACCCTCCACCACTCAGTTCTGGGTCATGGGAAGGGAGATCGCAAGGTCCTAGGCAGGCAGACCTGGGTTTGTATTCCGACACGGCCACGTCCCCACTCCGTCCACCATGTTGGCCGAGCACCACCTTTCCAAGTGTGTTTTCCCAGGTCGGGAGTGACACTTCTTACCTCTTCTAGAGCGTGCCTGGCTCCTAGCAGACACTCTGAAAAGGCTAGTTTCCTCCTCTCCTTCTCAGAAGATTAAAGACTAAGACTCGTCAGCTGTAACTCAAGATATTTTTCTTCTTTTCAGTCAAGTCCCATTAAAGAGAGACAGACAATAACAAACTTGTAGCTGTTCCCAAATCCTGTGATTTACTTGCTACTGCTTCATAAATTTTATGGCATTCATTGAAGGTTAGTCAGGAAAACATTTAATCTCAGCAAGCCCACCAACGGCCAGGTTGCCGCTTCCAAAGGCACGGATTGGGACACGCCTCAGGTCCAGTGCTAGAGAACTCCCAGAGCCTGGAGCAACAAGCCCTGTGCCGTCCCCAGCCCCATGTAAGGTTCTCACTTCGAAGTTTCAGCCTGGGGCTTTCATCTATCAGGGATCAAGTGCTTAAAAGCAGGTGTTGCTTTGCAACTTGCACCTCAAATAGATCAAACACTAGGAAGGCAGTAGAACCTGCTCTGGAAAAGCACTGGGCTCCCACAGATAGTCATCAATCATATGAAGGTGGTGCTGGGGTGGGGGTAGGTGGAAGAGAAACCTTTCTCATTTTAGTAAAGTATTAGACCAGTCTCATTCAGTCAGCAGGTAGTTAGTGACTGCTTAACAGGCGCCTAACCCTGAAGTCAGCTCAGGGGACAAGGGAAGAATACAAAGAAGAAGGAGGTTTCTGCCCCAAGAGGCTTCTAGTAGAATTGGCTTTCCTGCAGACCCTTAGATGAATAGTGAGTCTTGCCATTCTTCACCTACGGAAGGTGGCAGCCAATAGAAAGATGCTTGGTGGAAATCACCATGTGTGCGCACGCACACACATCCCTAGACCACCAGGATAGAACTAGGGAGTACCTCCGGTACCTTCTAAGCGGTCTCCCTCTCTTTGGTTTTCCCCAATAATTTATTTTATTCTCTCCCTCCTCTGAATGTCAGGTTTTCATTTTTCTAGGAGAAATTCACATTTACTTTGCAAACTCTTCTCAGATACCTCATATGGCTGCCGTCCAGGAGAAATTCTGGGCGGGCCCTCACCTCCTTTCTGGGTCAGGCCTCCTGCTCCGGCCACAGACATTTGTGTGAGGCTACACCCGTCATTCCTGGACTGGACTAAACCTTGCCAACAGTCAGACACAGCGGGGAGGGAGCGTAGAAGGAGGAAGCTGAGCTGAGGATCAGCCCAGGCGTTGGCTCATTCGCTTAGCATGGCCTGGTCACTTTGCCAAGAATAATAAAGCACCTCAAAAAGACGCAGCTTCTGAAGACATGAAGCCCTCTGGGAGGCCAGCCACATGCCCAGAGCTTCATCTGCTCAGAGATGTAGCCACATATAGCTTCTACCTTAGCTGAATGCTTGAGGAGCGAGCTCTGGGAGAGAAAAACAAGAGTCCTAAGCCTGAGGAGAGGGCACATGGAGGCTGGAGCATGAAGATTCGGAGGCAGCCAGAGTTCCTGAACAATTACTTAGCAGGAGAGAACAAGCAGCTACAGAGCTTCCTTTTGTGTTGTTTGTTGAGCTCAGGAAAGGAGCTGGGAAAGCAGAGTGAGTCAACGATTTGTCACTGATGTAGCCTCAAAGGGCACCTGGGTGATTAGAGGGAAAATGTGCCACAGGAAAAGGGAGCTCCCTACTCAGACAGCCAGTTCCAGTTTGTGAAAGGTCACTTTGGTCACATTGCTTTTGCTAGTTAGCAGCTATTAACACCAGGCATCCGATAGGGGCCGGAGGGAACCGACAGGGGAAGGTACGATTTGTTCGATGGAACAGAAGTTGAGCCCTTGGGCTCGGAACACGAGACGCTGCTGTTTGCAGGCCTTGCAGCCCCTCCTCACCCTTCAGAAAATGATCTGAACCGTGGGGCGATTTTACCTATGTGAAATGCAGTGGTCACTACCACCTACCAGTGGCCTTTCATTTCTTTCAAAGCACCATTTATTTCATATTCTCTGGGTTCCCACCCTCACCTGCATTACGTTGGCAGCTGCTTCAGAGCAAAGGATATGCATGCCTTTCCACTGCTGGATGGTCGGTGCCTGGTACGTAGACGGTACTCAGTAAACGAACAGTAGATGAATGAGCCCAAAGACTGCTTCTGGGAACTGGTGAGGAAGTTTCCAGGCCTAGCAAGGGTCAGCTTTAATGCACAAATGTTTTAAATCTGAATGGGGATATTGCAGTCGGCGTGTGCGTGAGAATGCATGTTTCATCAACGAGTTCTTCTGGGGAAGGGAAGCTTTAAAAAAAGGCCAAAGACCCATCGGCCAGGTGGCCCGAGGACATACAGGGGAATGAATGCTGTGCAACGTTAATAGATCATCTCGGGGGAGCAAAGGAAGACGGGAAGAGGCGAGGAGATACTGCCTGAGCCAGACACTGAACATGTGGGGAGCTTTAGCCCAGAGCAGGAGACACAAGCGAGGAAGAAACCACGCTGGAGCCCTGGAGGGAACAGCAAGAAAACTGACTTCCCTGGACAGAGTCTAGGCAGCTGAGAGCTGTGTGGGTGTGAGCGGGCTCTGCTGACCAAAGCTGAACTCGGGGGGAAGCTTGTATTGCACTCTGACACCTTGGAGAGAAAACCTTCTCCACAGCCCTTCAGGAACCCAGGACATCTGGTGGCTGGTGGGGTCTCAGCATAGGAAGCCCACTGATGTGCTTCAGCAACAGTCTGAACACTTACAATCAAAGTGATCTGCTCTCTGACCTTATTTTGGAAACAGTTACAATGCAGCCATTGTTCATTGAATTGTGAAAACAAAAGCTGCAGGGGCGGCTTATCAGCATAGGCCATCTGCCCGTGGCCTTTGTTGGTCAGGTGTGTGTGGTCCTCACTCCCCTGTGACACAGTTGCCATGGCTGCTAGAGTCTGAATCCGCTTTAATTACCACCCAAGACCCCAGAGTGTGTGTGTGCGAGTGTGGCCTGAGAGGGTGCCGTCCCTAGCTAGCTACAGGTCTCCATTTTCATCTGTGGACTGCAGACAACAGCATCAACATTTCATAGTCATTGGGAGGATTAGATGAGATAATAGAACGGCCTGCTTAGCCCCCAGGCTATGCCTAGGGCTAGCCTAAGGAAGAAGGACTAAGCACGACTAACTGGCTTGAAATGCTTATGTTCCATAACCAGAATTCGTCACCTGCTGGCTAGCGTGTAAACTGGTATAACCACTTTGGAAAACTATTTGTCAGTATCTGTTAAAGTTGCATAGATCCATATCCTATGAGCTAGCAATTTCACTCCTACATGTCAACCCCAAGTAAGTGAATTTCCACAGACGGGCATGCACAGGAGTGTTACAGGGAAACAAACTCAGTGTCCTTTGACAGACGATAAGATAAAGAAGATGTGGCACGTACATACAATGGAACACCGCTCAGCCACAAGAAAGAGAAATGCCGCCATTTGTGACAACATGCATGGACCTTGAGAGTGTCAGCCGGATGGAAAAAGACAGGAGCAGTATGATTTCACTCATATGTGGGATACAAAAGAGAAAGCAACAAGTGAAGGAACAAACTCTAGCTACAAACAACAGAGTGGTGGTTAGCAGAGGGGAGGGGGTGTGGGGAGAGGGTAAGGGGGGGTCAAATGCACGGTGATGAGGGCAGACCAGGACTTAGGTGGTAGGCACAGTGGTGTGCACAGACGTACGTTATAAAGTTGTATACCTGAAATATAATGGTATTAACCAATTGTCCCAATACATTTAATTTTTTTTAAGTTTTTAAAAAGTTTTTAAAAACACACACACACACACAACCAAAAAAATGTTAATGGCCGTATTGTTCACAATAGCCCCAAACTAAAAACAACCCAAAAGTCCTTCCAATAGAATGAAATATACACAATGAAAATGAGGAAATTTCTGCAACTCACAACAACATGGATGAGTCTCACTGGCATAATGTTGAGCAGAAGAAGGCAGACACAAAAGAGTACATGATGCATAATTCCATTGATGGGGATCTTCAGAATAAACAACACTGGTGTACAGTGCTGGAGGCAAGGAAAGTGGTCACACTGTGGGTGACACGTGGTGACCGGGGAGGGGCACAAGGAGGGTTTCTGGGGTAGCGATAATGATCCACATCTTCATATGGATGATGGTTATATGGGTGTGTCACTTATCAACATTCACTGAACTTAGGACTTGTCCATTTCTCTGTATGTATGTTATATGTGGTAGATTACATATTGCTCCTAGCTGTCTCCCCACTGGGAATGGAGTATACTTCCTTGGCCTACTGATGTAGAGCTTGTTCATGTGACTTGCTTCAGCCAATAGGAGGTTGGTCGTTATGAAGTGAGCAGAGACAGGAAATGTGTCTTGAATAGTTAGGTTATGGCCCTCTTGGGTTTCCGCTGTCAGGGAGGAAAAAAATTTCTCTATGCCCTTCAGAGTACTTCTGGCTGGTTTAAGAATTAAATTGACATGAGCCAGATGAACAGGAGAAAATCAAGTTTAATTTCTTACCTATTGAGGTCTCACAGATATGGGACCTAAAGAAATGACCCAAGCCGGCAGCTTTGATACTTTTTAGACAAAGAAACCATAAATTCATGAGGAATTGACAAGACTAAGAAACTTAGGCTTAGGTGCTTAATTAGTGAGGCAAAGTTGGTTTATATAGCCCTCTCGGCCCCAAATTTCCTGTCCCTGCAGATAAGGATGTCTTTCACACAGGAGACTTATTTCCTGCTTTCAGAGAGACAAAGAATAGTCAGGGTGTCCTTTCTGCACCAGCTGTTTCTTAAATACCTTTAATTCAAAATAATCAATACGCTCAAGTGGCATATTCTGGGCAGCCTGCCTTGAGTCCCGACACCATCATAGACATAAGAAGAAGATACCCCAGTGCCACAGCCCGTTTGGCCTGATTCCCAGAATAATACACATGGCAAAGGAGGTTCCGCTCAACCTGGAGCCGGATCCCAGAGCCTGATCAGGCCCAGCTCACTTAAGTTGCAGCTGACTGTGAAGGAGAAATGCATTGCTGTTTTAAGTCAGTGAACGTTGATGTGTTTTCCAGCATTATTACAATAGCTGACTAACACACATACTTCTTCAGTAAAAAAGTACTTTACGATCTGTATGCTCCCCTTTGAAACAGTCACCTGTTTCAACGTAAAGTTATTGACACCCACCTCCAGCACTTAAACGGCCTATTCAAATCATGCAATTAAATGAGCCTCAGTTTCTCTGTCTATAAAATGGGGATGATGCTTATTTCCCAGTGCTCTTGGGAAGATTTAATGAGCCAGTAGATCTAAGAGTGCTCTGTAAATTGCAGAACTCAACTTTAAAGTGACGGATGATGAGGGCAGGAGGTGGGGTGGGGAAGCAAATGTGCGGATCCTGTCACACACCAGGCAAGGCTGCGTCCTCCCTACCTGGTGCACCCTGGCTCAAAGGATAAGGTCACAAGTGTGGGGAGTAGGCTGGGGGACAAATGTCAGGGCCCATACCAGTGTTTCTGAGTGTAGTTCTGTGGGGTCCAGTCTGCCTTGGGAGATGGCAATGATTAGCCACCAGGAAGGCCAGTTTATACACAGGCAAAGTAGGCATTAAGAGTCCCAGGAGGACCACTGCAGTCTTCCATCTACTCCCTCCCCATTACCTTCTACGGCATCCGTCAGTGTTTCATTTAATTGGCTATGGCACTGTGTGTAATCATCCCTGTGAATCCTTACTGCCTTGCTTTTTCTTCTTTTCTTTTTTAAATCCTCACCTGAGGACATGCTTATTGATTTCTGAGGTGGGGGGAGGGAAGGACAGGGAGAGAGAGGGAAAGAAACATTGATGTGAGAGAGAAGCATCCATCAGTTGTCTTGTATGCTCCCCAACCAGGGACTGAACCCACAACCTAGGCACGCACCCTGACTGGGAATCAAACCTGCAACCTTTCGTTTTACAACAAGATGAGCTAACCAACTGAACCACACTGGCAAGGGCCTTGTTGCCTTTCTTATGGCACTTCTCAGTTTACAAAGAGCAGGCCCATCTGTTCTCCCATTTTGGTATTATTTTCATTGTGTGCATAAGGAATTTGAGACTATGAGAGATTAAGTGATTCCTGCAAGGCCACTTAATCAGCATTAGAGCTGAAGTTGCAGCAGGTTTTTTGGCCAAAGGTTTGAGTGGTAACTCACTGACATGAGCAGGAATCCCATCATTAGATGACCAGCTGTACCCTCAGAAAACGGGTGGCATAGGCCTGAGGGGACAGGACCAGTAGGTTTTGACACGGGAGAAGGGAAAAATGGGCTTGGAGCATCCGGTAAGCAGTGGACTTTGAATGGGGGTGGGGCATGGGCAAGACAAGGAAGAGAGAGGGAGAGATGGAGTGGAAGGAGGAATAGCCAGCAGTGCCTCAGCTGGCCTCCTAAGGGTGTTCATTCCCACGTGAGGAGCACTTCCCAACAACAGCTCTGGAAGGAAAGAAAGGATCAGAAAGGATGCTAGCTAGGCCAAGGACACCTCAGTCCTGCTTCCTTTCTAACAGTAACAGTCTTGGGGTGAGGCTGCCACCATGTTCTGCAGAGAGAGTCCCCCTAGGGGCTTCCCACTGGCCACCTGCTGGAGGGTCAGAGGTAAAATGCCAGGTTACACTGGTCATGTCTCGCTCCTTCCCTGCCTACTCCCCACCCTGCCAACAACCCCTGAGACTGGCCAACTGTCTGGCCTAAGACTGGTTGCTGTATCCAGCACAGTCCTCATTACCAAGATGGCTAGACCTGAACAAAGCTGTATTTATGCAAACACATTTCCTTTAGAGTGCAAATATCATGGACCCACTTGAGCTGATTCAAAAAACAGAGCAACCCTCAAGGCAGGGGTTGTGGGAGGTGTTGGGTCTTGCTATTTTGTTTGTAACAGTTTTCTCATGGGTGAGGCAGAGAATTTCCTTTGGCAAGGTGAGTCTTCACTGTTTCTTCCCTGGGTACAGTCTCAGCGGGGCGCTGCCCTGAAGCCAGCTTCTCTGCCTTAGTCTAGTCCCGAGTTTGTTCCGTGGCTGTGACCTACCTCTGTGGTTCGAAAGCCATTCTGTTTCTGGGTCTGGGTGCCTGAGCTGAGGCTCTGAGGATTCGGGCACTGGGTCCCACAGCTCATCTTCTTCTCTGGGTTGGACATTCCACCTGGGGCTGTAGGTCGGGGCGCACCATTGGAAGGCAGTCCATCTTCCAGCACACCTGGCACAGGGAAGCAGAGAATGAATGGTACTAGATCCTTGCACGTGGCAATCACTACAAACAGTCCCCAAGAGCCTGGATCAAAATACAGCCCAAGAGAAGAAAGGAGAGTCGCCGGAATTCCTGCCTTGCCAAGTTACCCTCTTCTAGAAGAACATGTGTTCATTTTGTTTTGTTTTACAAAAATGAAATTTAAAACATAGTTTTGTAACCTAAAAATTTCACTTACTACCTCAGTGGCATTTTCCCATGCCGGGAAACATTGTCATATTATTTTTTTATACATAGTCTGCTGTTGTGTGGAAGGGTCACCATTTATTCTACTAACCCCTTCTAGTTGGACATATGTTTTCACTTTTCCAAAATAAATGTTACTGTGATGAAACTCTTGGTAGTTAAAGCTCTACTCTTAATTACTTCCCTAGAATGAATTCCTAGGGGTGGGTCGCTGGTTCGAAGGTTATACAGTTGTTTACCAGAATCCCACCTCAAGGTGTTGGACTACATCCCTCCCATAACAAATGCCAAGAAATGATAAAATTAGGTTTAAATAGCCTTACCAACCCAAGAGGGGGCCCACAGGGAGGAATTCATGCATCAAGAGTGTCTGATAGAAGAGAGAAGCATAAGAGCGTGAGGGTGAGCACCAAGAGGGAGACAAGAAGCGGGCTGAGGCGGTACAATAGCCGTGGGGAGGCCGGGAGCAGCCAGGTATGCTGGCTGCTCTACTCCATCAGAAGAGGCCAGTCAGCATGGAGCAGTCCATGAGGGTAGGATATTGTGATATCATAAGAAATATTTATTTGGTCTTCATCCTCAGTCATGGCACAGAGCTTCCAAAGCCCTTGTAATTCCTTAGTGATGGGATGATAGGAGCATCTTTTGTTATGAACTTGGTCTTTGTTCCTGGTACAGGACACAGAGCTCCTATAGCCCTTGGAACTTTGTGAGTGACAGGAGAGAGAGGAGCACCATTTGTTCTAATGAGGCAACTCATGCCCCTCTTCCCACACCCCGGACAACTCCAGGGGGAGGGCTGGTTGCCAGGAAGGCTTCACCTTGATGAGAAGCTTGGAACTTTCAGTCTCATCTCCTCACCTCTGGGGAGGGGAGAGGAGTGAGAGATTGAGTTGATAGTTGATCATACCACATGATGAAACCTCCATAACCCTCCCCCCAAATGACAGTGTTTAGGGAGCATGAAGGTTGGTGAAAGCACCCTATGTGCAAGGAGGGTGGTACATCCCAACTCCATGAGGACAGAAGCTCCTGCATTTGAGACTCTTCTGGACCTCGCCCTATGTACCTCTTCCTCTGGCTACGCATCTGTGTCCTTTGTCATGTCCTTTACAATAAATGTAAGTAAAGTGCTCCTGAGTTCTGTGACTCATTCTAGACAAATCTGGCTTAAGCAAGTATTGCTCAGAACAGAAGGATAATGTGAAATTGAGATATCCTTCCAAGTGCTGAGCAGGATAAATAAAAAGAAAAACAAACCTACATAGATCTTAGTGAGATTTCAGAATGTCATCGATAACAAGAAAAGGTTCAAAAGTGGGGGGAAAATTGAGATTGACTTCAGGGTGATTGTTTTCATCAACAGCCAATGGATGTAAGAAGACTGAAGTAATATATTCAAGATTTCAAAGGATGTGCACATTTTAAGGTCTTTTGCAATGTATCCCTATAAATCTCCAATTACCCTACTGCCCTTCTGCTAACAGTTTATGAAAGGACAATATTCCTCAAATCCTCACAAACACTGAATATTTTCTTTTTTGTTTCTCATCTTTGCCAGTTTAAAAGGCAAAATAAAGTATCTCATTGCTTGGATTTATGCTTCTTGACTTCCTAGAGATATTACATTATTTATATGCCTATTGGCTAATTGTGTGTGTGTGTGTGTTTAATTGTCAAGTCATTTGCCTATCTTTCCTTTTGGGGTGATTGCCTGGGTTTGCTTTTCCTCAAACTTAAGGAAAACAAACCAAACCCTTTCCCAGAGTGTTGAGAAATCGTTGGCATGAGGTGCAGCACAGTATGTCTGCTATACTGAGGGCGAGAGGGGTGGGTGACTAGGCAGGGCTCATGAGGCTCCAGTCCCAGCACAGCTGAGGGAGCAGTGAGCCAAAGGAGGCATGTCACCCCTCTACTCTGCAGACTGCTGAGAGGCTCTCGCCTGTGGCCACGGGTAGAAATCAGAATTCAAAACGTTGAAAGTCACAACAGAAAGTGCCTAGTACTGCATTTCCTGTTTGGCAGGCCCTAATACGTGGGAACACTGTGAATGGGTTCCAGATATGCAGAGAAATGGGCTCCGACCGCTGGGCTGACCCCAAATCTTTGCACCCCCTTCCTCCACCAGCTGGGAGCCTGCACCCCTTTTCTTCCCTTCTCCCCTCCATCCTGCACCAAAGGGCCTCCGATGCATGTGTACAACACCCCAGCACACACTCAATGTTTATCTCCCCTGCTTCCTGCGAACAGCTGCCCCTGGGCCATGTGCAAAGCTGGAGCACCTGGGACAGGCATGGTGTGATTTGGGCTGGTGATCTCAGGGTCCTGGCACCCACATAAGAGTCTAGAGCAGAGCTTCTCAGTGTGGTCCAGGCACCATACAGGTGTTACCGGTCTGCTGTAGGGTAAGAAGAAAAAACGCAAGCACTCAGAAATTTCTATGGCAACTTGACATTTCTGGGACATCTGAGGGTGAACTTGTTTGGCTGAACTCCTCAGACTAAATAAGGGAAAGAGCAGTTCTAGCACTGTCCAACTCCCGTGATGAGTCACTCAGGGCGTGAGCTGCACATTGGTCTGGCTCACCGGCCACACGTGTCTGTGATGGATGGGAAGGGAAGGCAATTGGCCCTGAAGGAGGGCTTCGGGCTTTGTCCCCTTGGCCCCTCGATATTTTGCCCTGTGGGGAAGGGTAGGGTCAAGGGGGGGTGGAGAAGAGGGCTTCTGAAACACAGACCCAGCTTAATTAAGTCTAGGGTGCAACTGCCTTCAGCCCCTGGCTTAGCCCATGCTGCCCTGGCTGTCTACCAGTGTGCCCTGTGCATGTTACCCTTTCCTTTTCCTTAGACATTTTTTTAACTTACTGTTACATATTTATTTGATATTTGAACTGAGTCAACAAGTTCAGACCCCCATGTACAGATTGCTTCAGGGTTGTCAGAGGCGAATGTTACCATTTTCTACGTGGGTCATGACTTGGAACCTGGGTAGAGGGTGGGTGAGAGCCACCCAGTGAATGCCCCACGGTGCTTCCAGCCTGGGTGAGGATGGCTACCACCTTTTCACCCAGAGACGCTTCCAGACATGCACCTGACCCCAACCCTCCCCATGCTCATGGCCAGGACCCCTGGGGTTAGAGGACGGGGATCAGAGTTCCCTTTCCCCTCTCCCCTGAAAGCAACCCAGTTTCTGACCCAGGATGAGGGCAGCGAGGTGGGAAGGGGAGGCTGGAGGCACCGGGGGCCAAGAGCAGGCAGCGGAGAACACCTCCCAGGGAGGTGGACAAACAGCAGGGAGTGGGGCAGAGCACCACTCAGGGCCGCAAGCCCCAGGCACATGCTCCACTGTTCCACCAGACGTCACGTACCAAAGACAAACTCAGAGTTCAATTACTAAGAATTTCAAGGTGTTGTCTATGAGCATTAACTCCTCAGCACTAGGCCCCTTGCAGCCTGGGGACAGGCCCTGCGCAGCTGCACCCGCTGCAGACCTGGGAGGGTGGCTAACACCAGACAGAGGTGGAGGCAGAACTGCTGTGGTCAGGTCCCAATGGCTTGTCCACCCCTCTCAGCAGCACTCCTGCCTGCGCCTCTAGGCTCAGCCTCAGGGCTCCTCGCAGTTTGGCCAACGACCCCTCACTCGGTCCAGCATTTTTGGTTTTTCATTGGCAACGGAACAAAAATCGGAGCTCTAGCCTCCTGGATCCCAATCCAGGGACCTCCTCATCTGGTATATAAGAACAACCATGACCACTCAGGGGCTGTTGTGAAGATTAAACAAGACGCCATCTGAAGGTCCTGCCCACCTCTGGCACATACATTGTACTTATTACTATTTAGGGCCCAACACCTGCTGCCTGGTCTTCTCGTGGCACCCCCTCCACTAGCGACAGTCCTGACTTATGCATCTCACAGTCAGTGCCCCTAAAGTGCTTCCGGGCGAACAATAGGCCCACTGAGCCTGATGAACAAGAAGAGAAGCTCTGATGACAAGTGCCATTGCCAAACAGTGAGCAGGGGCCATCTGCCCAGTGTTGGGTGTCACAAGAGGTTACCACAGGGGGTCAGAAATGGGGGGTCATTTACTGTTACTCTGCCTGCAATAAACCAGGTGATTTTGCTGCATGGATTTAATTGAATTTGCTTTTTTTTAAATTCCAAAATTAGTAGACGTAATGTTAGCAGACTCAAAACTTGTAAACTACAGAAAAACACCAAGGAAAAATAATTTTTACCTCGTCACCCAGAGAGATATCCTAATTAGCCAGGAGGTGTATGTCCTGTCCTTCCAGCAGATGCTACCGGTGCCTGCCACGGTCCATTTACCTGGCCCCTAGCTGCCGTACGTATTGGTGGCTAATGGCAAGTGTTTCCCCCTTTCTCCCAACACTTGCCCTTTGCTGATGGAAGCCCTCTCACCAGGAGAGACTGGCCAGTTATACCAGAGACAGCCCATGGCCAGTGACTGACTAGAAGTATGTGTGTGATGGGGGTGGGGGTTGTGTGTGCAACAGCCCAGCCCCCTTGCCTCTGAGCCGCACAATTTCTGTCCCTCCACTCCCAAGCACCCCAGGAGGTCAGGCTGAGCCTGGACTAATTCAGAAACCACATCTTTGCCCACTTCCTTCCCCGGGCCCACCCTGCTTCCCTCCCTCCTCCCTCACACTGTTCTCCCAGGACTCTCTCCAGGTGTCATTTGCATAAAATGCCCATCTTGGGCTCTGCTTCCAGAGAACTGCACCTAAGACAGTGCATACAGATACCCCACATTGCTGGAATATTCCTTCTGCACCTCCACACTCGCTCTCCCCTCCTCTCTACCCTGCTCTGTGTCTCAGGACACTGACCTGAATGCACCATGTCCATGGGGTCCTTACACACTGGCTTCCACTTGGGTTTGCCAATGGGCATTGCTAGCTATGGAGGGGAGAGGTCTGCAGTAGCGGACTAAGGCGCTCTTTATTCCCCTGGTGCCCTCCCTGCACTGTTGCCATGGGCGCTGTGTCCTCTATACACTCCTCCACCAGAAGAGGGCACAGAATCGAGAGAGGTTGTGCAATGAGGAGCTTCCTGATGACTTCAGGGAGAGCTCAGAGGAGTGGTGGGAACAGAGGACAGATGGCAGGTTGTTGAGTAGGGAGTTACAGATGCTGTAACGTCAGGGCTCTTAGCTGCATGCAACAGAAATCGAGTCCAGTGAATTAAAGGAGAAAAGCAATTCTTTTAAGTGATCTGGGAGGCTCACAGGTTTTCCAGGAGGGCTGGAGGTTGAGAAATGGAGACCATCTATCAAAGGACAATGTCCCAGATCCCTCCATGGAGCCTGGTCCCCCATCCCTTGACCCTGGAGACTGACCTCAGCATTGCTTCCATGGTTATTCTACAAAAGTTATAGTTGTTTTTCTGAAATTCAAGTTTAATCAGGTGTGCTGGATTTGAGCCGGCTGTCCATCTGGGGGAACATGGTTGTGAAAGCCACATTGTACTAGGCGCCGAGCTCCACCTACCTCTCTACCCCATGCCACCCCTCTCATGTCCGGCCAATGGGACAGTGACCTTTAATTTAGGGAGAAGAAACTGATGTTCAACCCAGGTTCTGTATGTTTCCAAAGCTTGTGGTTGTAGCAAATGCTTACAATTCCATAGAGGAAAAACTCCCAAGTAAGCAGTTCTCAAATTTTAATGTGCCTGAGCCCCACCTGCTGTCTCTATTAAAATGCAGATTGCTTCATCCAACCCCCAGAACTTCTGATTCAGTAGGGGCCCCGGAATAGGCCTTTACCCAGTTCCCTCTACCCCATTCTACCCTCTGTGATGCTGAGGCAGGGAATTCTAAGGACTGCAGTTTGAGGCTTCCACAACAGTCAGGCAGGTTTTGACGGTTGCATGCAAAGTGCCCATCTACATTTCTTCCCACTGTGAATGCAGCAGCAGTAAATTGACGGACATTTGTGTGCTGCTTGAGTATGTCTTTCTTTGAAACTCTTCACAAAATTTTTATTCCATCCAGAAGACAAGCCAAGTCACTGATTTTCCCAAAAGACAGAAAATAGCTGTGTCCAAAGCTCGCTGAGTTTTTGGCTATTTTGGAAGTGGAGCTTGGAGAGGCAGAGCATGGAAACTAAAAATGGTAGCTGGAAACCACGTGGAGAGCAGACCAAGGGGCAATTCTTCCTTAACTCTAGTTCCTGGCTTTTTTTCTGAAGCTGATCACAGAGTCCGTCCAAAGTCACTGCAACCACCTGAAAGTCATTCCCCTAAAAACTGAAAACCAAAGTACAAGACACTGGCAATCTGTTTGGGAAGAATCTCTTAAAGTCAAATCAGACGAAGCTCTGGCTCATCAAACACCATCTAGGCTCAGGCCCTGAACAAATGGCTGATGATAATTTTGTCTGAGCTGAGGTATGTGTGGAATAAACTGCAACTGCAGCCAACTACTGGGAATTTGTCTCCTCACTTTTCAAAATGAGCTAGGATGGGAAGGTGTTTGTCATTTTCAATCTGATGAGTAATCTTTGAGCACACACTGTGTAAGATGATAATATGTGGCTTTTGGTATAAGAAAATCCTTTAAAAATGGTGCATAGCCATTACATTTATGGTCAGGTGCTTTTGGGCAAAGACGCTAAGACAATTCAACTGGAAAAGAATTGTTTTTTCAACAAGTGTGGAACAACTGGATACCTACATGAAAAATAATGAAATTGAACCCCTACCTCACACTATACACAAAAGTTACTGAAAATGGATCAAAGATCTAAACGTAAGACCTAAAACTATAATACACTTCAGAGAAAACATAAGCATCAACCTTCATGGCCTTGGGTGAGGCAATGGTTTTTTAAAATTTACCCCCAAAGCACAAACAACCATAAAAAAATTGATGTTGGATGTCATCAAAATTTAAAACTTTTGTACTTCCAAGGACACCATGAAGAAAATGAAGATAATTTACAGATATATAATTTGCAAATCACATATCTGATGAAGGATTCTTATTCCCAAAGAGCTCTTACAGCTGAATAATAAAAAGATAAATAACCAAATTAAAACATGGGCAAAGGATCTAAGGAAACATTTTTTTCCAAAAAGACATGACAACGGCCAATAAGCACATGAAAAGGTGTTCAACATTCTTAGCTGTCAGGGAAGCACAAATAGAAACCACAGTGAGATACTGCTTCACCACCCCTGGCATGGCGATAATAAAAAGATAGATAATAACAAGTGCCGACAAAAACGTGGAGAATCTAGAGAGCATTATGCTAAGTGAAATAAGCCAGGCGGTGAGAAATACCACATGATCTCACCTTTAACTGGAACATAATCAACAAAAGAAAACAGCAAACAAAATACAACCAGAGACATTGAAATGAAGAACAATCTAACAATGGCCAGAGGGGAAGGGGGAGGGAACAGCGGGGGAAGGGTTTCCAGGAAACACTATAAAGGACACATGGACATAACCAAGGGGAAGGGTGTGAGCAAGAGAGGGAGGTGGGATTGGCTGGGGTGAGGGGGACTGGTGGGGGGAAAATGCAGACAACTGTAAATGAACAACAATAAAGTAATTAAAAAAATAAAAACAAACAAAAAGATGCGGAGAATCTGAAACCCCCATACACTGCCGGTGGAGATATAAAATGGAGCAACCAGTTTAGAAATCAGTCTGGGAATTCCCCCAAAGGTAAAAATAGAGGTACCACATTACCCAGAGACTCCACTCCTAGGTATCTGCTCAGAAGAAATGGCAAAGCCTGTACGTGAATGTTCATAGCAACCTTACCCATAATAGCCAAAAGGCAGAAACACCCTGAATACCCATCAACTAATGGATGCATAAATAAAATATGGTATATCAATACAATGAGATATTATTTGGCAACAAACAAAATAAAGTTCTGACACATGCTACAACATCGTCAGGCCTTGACAATGTCATGCCTAGTGAAAGAAGCCAGACCAAAAGCCACGTATTGTGTCATTCCATTTACATAAAAATGTCCAGAAACGGGCCAATCCATAGACAGAAAAGTTGACTAGTGGTTGCCTGGGGCTGAGGTCGTTGGGGAGAAAATAAGGAGTGACTGTTACTGGGTAAGAGATTTCTTTTTAAGGTGATGAAAATGTTCTAAAATTGATTGTGGGGATGATTGCACATTTAATTGTACACTTCAAATAGATTAGGTGTATGATATGTGAATTACAGCTCAATAAAGCTGCAATTTAAAGAATGGTGAGCAACACATTTTGAAGTGTTATATTGACTAAAAAGCACATTTGAACTTGAACAGCAATAGTTGGGCAGAGAAACTGACTAATGGACCTGTACAGTCTATAAGGACAACTGCAGTACGAGCTTAACTGTCCCCAAAGGCCTTGGGTCCTAACAAGGAGGGCTCATGCTCCCTGAGATGAATCACCAGCCTGTCACATCTGTACTCGGCCTTGGGAGTTGGTGGTAGAAAAGGTTTCCCCTGGTACCCAGCAGCGTGCAAGAAAGATGCCTGCTGAGAGCAGCAGCTGGAACAGAAAGGGCGGCAAGGAGAAGCAAGCAGAGTCCTCTGTCCTTGGTGAAATCGGGCCTGAAGCCTTCTCTCGCCAAAGACACCCAGGAGGAAACAAACAATCTAACGACCTGGGGCGCAGCCAAAAGGAAGGGTCCAACTCTCACTTTCCTTTTTCCTGCTGATACCCTTAGAATCTGTTGGTGTTCTCAGGGGGCTCACTTACCCTTCCCCATCTCCTCCCTTTGATGGGCTCAGTAGCACCTTCCTTTCTGGAAGTTTCCACCTCTGCTCCAAGGTCACCACACATCGGGTAGGTACTGGCCATATCTCCGTGTTAATGTTTGTGGGGCCGACATTCTCTGTGATAAAAATTCAGCTCTCTCCCATCAAACAAGCCTCCTGGGCTACTGTTTCTATGGTTGGCAGCACTGCTATGGGGGGGTGGGGGTGGATAACGGTACCTTGTCCTCTTCCAGAACCTTCCTCCCCAACTGCTCAGAACCGTTCTTATAAACTTTAAAAATGTTTACCTCATGTATCAGTTTGTAGGTCTGCTACAAGAAGGTACCACAAACTGGGTGCTTTAAACAACAAAAACATATTTTCTCACAGTTCTAGAGGCTAGGAGTTCAAGACCAAGGTGTCAAGAAGGTTGGTTTCTTCTGAGGTACAACCTCGGCTTGCAGATGCCATTTCTTCTCCCTGTGTCTTCACACGGCCTTTCCTCTGGGTATCTGGCCCCTTACCAGCTCTTCTTATAAGGACGCCCGTCTGTTGGAGTAGGCCTCACCCATGTGACCTAATCTTACCTTCATTACGCCTTCAGAGGGCCCATCTCCACACACAGTGGCATTCTGAGGTAGTGGAGGTTAGGGCTTCAGTATTTCAATTGGTGGTGGTTGGGGGGGACGTAGTTCAGGCTCTACTTTGTTTTCCCTTTTATAAATAATGATCATATTTTTCTTATATAAGAAATAGATGTTTCATGTAGAAAACCTGAGCACTGGTAAGAACACAATTAAAAAATGAAAATGATCCATAATCGTACCAACGAGGGAAGACTGTTTAACTGACACTTTGCCTGTCGTGCCCCCAAACCTTTCCCAACGCACAGGCACACGCAGTTTTTAAACCACGAAGTTGTGCCACGACACTGTTCCATCTCCTCTCCATCTGTCCCCATTTCTGCCTGGCTTCTCTCCTCCCTCATCTTCCTCTTCCTCAGCCTAGGTCACTTATTGCTTCTTTTAGCCTTTGTTTTCCAATCATCTGAAAAATATTTACTCAGCACCTGTTCGAGGCCAGGCACTGCATTGCGGTTGCAGGCTCTCCTTTCAGTCACCACCTTTTCCTTCCTGACTGTCCCCATCTTTACCTCGGTCCCCCAATTTCACACCAGAGAGGGTCCCGGGAGATAGAGGGCAAAGATTGAATTCTCACTGGAGGGAGAAGGAAGACAAGAATTGGGATGAGCATTGGCAAATGCTATTTGAGAACTGGAGAGTGAGGCAAGGCAGAGAACGTTAAGAAGATTATACATCTATCTGTCCATATATCTGACTTCTCCTTCCTCTTTTTTTAAAAAAAATTTTTTTTAGTGATTTGAGAGAGAGAGAAAGAGACAGAGAGAGAAACATCAATTTGTTGTTCCACTTACTTATGCATTCATTGCTTCATTCTTGCCTGTGTCCTGACCGGGGACCGAACCCACCACCTCGGTGTATCAGGATGGCGCTCTAACAAACTGAGCGACCCGGCCAGGGCTCTCCTTCCCCTTTCCCGTGACTCATCTTGGATTCCCCCATCTTCCTCAGGTGGAAACCGCCTCTCCGGGAGACTGTTTACCTGGGCACTTCGAGGCATTCTGACAAGCATGCCGTCATCATAGAACACTTTCCAAGGGTGATGCATGGGAGGAGAGGGGTCGGGTGGGGGGAGAAGGGCCCTGTGGGTCACACAGCACCTCCCGTGGCTCACATCATCATGGTCCAAGACCCAGTCCACCACAGCCCCATTTCTGCTTGGATGGGGAGACTTCCTTTGATCTTTTCTTCTTATCCCACTTCCTTCTGTGTCCAGACAAGGTACCCTGCTTGCGGCTTGGCTGCTTTCCACAATGTCGGCAGATCTAATCAGTCAGGGGTTTAAAGTCACCCCTTCCACAGCTCCAAAGTTGCCTGCCCTGTGCTAGGCTTCGTGCCTGCCCTTCAGACTCTTGCTTAGTCACTGAAATTTTTCCATACGGAAAGAGTCTTCCAACGCAATTTTCCTCCCTGTTTTCTTTTCTTCCTCGGTTCACTCACTTTGGAGGGGGTGGCCCTTTAAGAAAGGGGCAGCTGGCATCCTGGTTGTATTTTCACTCACTGACATTCTCTGAGTTCAGTAGACCAGCTCCTGCAGCAGGCTCTTTCTAAGGACAGCTGGAGCTGGCGCTGGATTGTTCTCTTGGGCGGGCATTAGAAATTAGTTGGTATGTCTTTGTTAGATATAAGAAGTATATTTGGGTCAGTCAGAATTAAAAGAATTAGGTCAATGGAATTGTTTTATTTCTCAAAATTTCAAAAATCATCCAAACCAATCCATCAGTCCTCTAGCCTCTCTCCACCCTGTGCCTAGCACTGCGTGTCATTAGAAGATACAAAATGCTTATCCAAATTCTTTACGCTTCTGGGACTTAATTGGCAACTTAACAGGTTATTTAAGAATTACTGAAAAACGGAGCCATGCAAAATTTCAATAACAAGGTATTTTTCACCTATCACAATGGCAAAAGATAAGAGGTCTGATAATATTAAATTTTGAAAGGGAGTGGGTTGGTGGGTTCTCTCATCCGTTGCTGGTGGGAGTACACAGAGCACTCTCGGAGGGGACAACTGGCAGACTCTATTCAAGCTAAAAATGCGCACACCACCACGACTCCACGGTTCCGGGCCTCAGTGTCTACCACAGGAAACCTCTCAGCACTGTGCAGAGGCTGGCGGAGCACCCTCTCTGTCCCACTAATAGTGAAGAATGGAATCGATGGAGCCATTCATCAGCTGGATAATTAAATAAGCTGTGGTTTATCTATATTATGAAATTCTACTGTCAGAGTCCAGAGCAAACTACCCCAAAATATCCCCCAGTGGGATCCTGATAACCTTGATTTACAGTGACTTGACAAGCAGCCAGTATGAGAGGGCACATTGACCCTCCCTTGTCTCCTTGGACACAGGAAATAAATCTCCCCTGTGAAAGGTGCCCTCCTTGCTCCAGGGGGTCTAAGGGGGTCACCCTTGTTTCTAGAGTGAAGGAATCCAGGGCCAGAAAAACAAGCCGGCATGAACAAACCTTGCTACCCCTTTGCTAATTTACTCCCCAAGCCTACACTTTGTTTAGATTCCTCACTAATAAGCACGGGAGCCCAAGAGTCTCTATCCAATCAGTTCTCCACAAACTTATTGTTTCTTTGTCTAAAAAGGATACAAGGTCGGCTGCTTCATCATTTCTCTGAGCATGATTTATGATCTCCTGTGGGCGTGTACTAAACTGGTTTTCCTTCTGTTAATTTGGTCTGGTGTAAATTTTATTATTAGCCTAGCCATAAGAACACAAGAAGGGCAGAGGGGAGACTTCCCCCTGCTCAACACTATACCACAACCTAAAAGTATAAAGTAGATTTATACAGATAGATGTCTAATGTATAATAATGAGTGGAAAAAGCAAGTAGATGGTAAATATGTAGAAACTGCAGCTTTTATATAAGAAAGAGAAACTACGTTATATACTATGCTGTAATGGTTATGTATTTTTCATAGGGATACGTACATACATGTATGCGTATGTAAATGCAACAAGTTGATGACAACGTCTCTGGGGAAAAGGCAGGGGACCAAGGTCGGAGGGGGGCTAATGGGGCCTTGTCTATAACCTTTCTACTTTTAAAATATATTACTTATGAAATAAAAATGATTTTTTAAAAATAAAGCTGTCATATTCTGCCTTTTCTCATTAGTGAAGGCTTTGGACCCACCCAGGGTATTTGCCTCTGTAATTTTTTAGTTATTGGCTCACATTTAATCATCAAGTACGCTATCAAAATTAGTAATCAAATATAATGACATACAAGAAGCAGAACATAAAATATTGAACACCTGGCTTTTGGTGTGTTTTACAAAGAGAGTTTGGGCATTTTAAAGTGAAGAGATGCAAGGTCTGACTCCTGCATGGCAGTCGGTAAACCTCACAGAGACACCCTAACACCTCAAGGGGACGGGATACATGATAGTTGTCTGGAAGAACCGGGGGTGGCCGACGAGACTGAAATCAGGCGGGGTTAGCCCTCCCAGAGGAGAGGGCTCTTGAGCAGCGTTTCAAAGGAAAGCCTGGGAGGGGCCGGGGTGAAGGAATCCAAGAAGGAATGAAATGAAGGCCACGTTTGTGGGCTCCTGCCGAGTTCCAGCCCCAAGCTCAGAGGTAAGGACACAAAGGAAGACTCCTGCAATAACTGGTAGCTAAAAGCACAGAGTTGGAAATGGATTCCCGGGTCCACTTCATCGTCATGTTCACCTTGTAGGTAGGTGTTCCTGTCCTCTACCTGCACACCACCCCCCATCTTTTTTCAGAAGAGGAAACTGAGGTTCAGAGATGGCAGGTAACCTGCCTGAGATCCTACATCTGACACCAGGGCCAGGCTCCCACCCAGGTCCCAGGACCTGAAACCTTCACTTTTACAGGCATTTGTGTTGACTTGCATCATTAAAAAAAAATTTCAATAAAGCATACTCTCTTTTTTCAGGGCTAGGCAATAATGAGGAGATATAGGATGTCATCAAAACAAAGGAAAGGCTTTTTATTTGTTGTTTTAAAAATAATCTCCAGCTCAGAAGTCTTATTCCCCCAGGGTGGGGCAGATCTTTAGAATAATTTAGAATCCAAGTAACTTGCCAGCAGGATTGGGTAGGTCGCAGTGAAGTGCAGACCGTGAGATGGGTGTACTTAATTAAACTTCCTCGGTGCGTTTTGTACCCCTCCATGCCCTGACACTGTCCTCCTGCTAGGTGCTCAGTCCTCAGGGTCGCCCCGTGAAGATTCACCGCTTGTCCCCTAACCCTCAGAAGCCGCTGCCAGGCCCGCTTTCCCAACAGCTCCTGCTCCAGGGGTGCAGCCAGTTGGCTTCTGCTCCAGGCAGGATCACGACCGCTTCTCTAGGGTGGAAAATAATTCCAGAGAAGCTCACAAACCCAGCGTGTGCAGACAGTTGGGGATCCAATCCAGGGCACAGAGGGAGGCTGCCAAAGTACAAGAAAGGGAGGCAGATGTGAATCCCAGTCTCCCTGGGGCAGCCAGAACAGTCTATTGGCACTAAGACTCTGATCCTGGCCCACGCCTTCATGGACTTCTCAAAGCCCCAAATCCCAACTCCCTGTGTGCACTGTAAGGCTCAGTGACCTCTCCTTCCACCTCCGCCTTCCTGGGTCTGTGGTCCTCCTCTGGTCTCCATGTCCCAGTCTTACTGGACAGCAAAGGAACCTCACTGCCTTAACAACGCTGTCCCTTCCACTCAGAATGCTCTCTCCTCGGCCGGGCGAATTCTCTGTCTCAACACAAACATGACTTCCTTAGGGGCCCTTCCCAGACTCCTTCCTCACGCGAGTTGGGTCCCCTGTTCCCCTCTATAGCACTTGTACGCCTCTTTGGAGCACCCATCACTGTTGCAACTTTTTGTTTCCTGCCCACCTGCCCCGCTAGCCCGTCGCTCCGTGATGACAAGGAGCTTGTTGTGTTCATTGCCATGCCTGGCATGTATTAGGCATTCAGGAAATGTTTGGTGCAAGTCTTGCACCATCAGGCAGGGTGGCCAGAACTGCATATAGACCTCCACGTGTGAAGCGTTTTCTCCCTTGAAGTACGAAAGTTCTGGGATGCCCAAAGCAGCCGCACAAACATGAAAGGAGCTTGCTGTTCTGATCTCTGGGGTATCGGGGGGTGCAGGGAAGAGCTCACATAAACAGTGACATCTGCCCCCAACATAGACCTGTCCTGTGCCTCCAGCCACTTGCCCCGTACACCTCTTCAGGTGGCTGTGGCTCCCAAAGGTTCCCAGTCAAGGCTGGTGTATTTCCAGGACTCGGGGCTGAATGCAGATGTGACCATAGCTCTCCGGTCTTCCCAGATTTCATTTGCCCTTTGGGGATTTGTGCCGCAGGAAGGAAGGACGGCTTCTCCTGTGAACATCACAGCCCTCTGGCTAAAGCAGTTCAACAACCTTGGCTCAGTGAAGGTCACCCTGAAGCCAGCTACAGAAAGGGCTGCGGACAGCGCTGGGCAGTGCTGTCAGATGGAAATGGGTTTGGCAAGAGGCAAGTCACACTGGGTTTTCCTTTCCTCTCTCGGCAGGTGGCTGCATCGCTGATGGGAGGCAGCGACCGACCACAGGGCTACAGAAAGGTGCTGAGGGCCGGACGCCTGGGCCTTCCACTCCAGGCTGGATGGTCTACGGAGCAAACATGCTCCCTCCTTCCCACCGATGCTCGAAACCTTACTGGTGAACAGCACCTTTTACACTATGATTAACTCTAAGGTTAAATTTTAGTTAGGGTTCTTGTCTGCTAGGGTGACCCCACAGCTTACTTCTGGGTGGAAGAATCCAGGTAATTAACCACTGGAAAGGAAGTCAAAGAAAAGGGAGACATTAAGATGATTTACTGATGAGGGTTTAGGTGGAGAAAGGATGCGAAGGAGAGGAAGGATATCAGGAGGAGAAAGAGAAGACAGTGATTTGTGGGGAGGGGAGTCACAGCCTGGTCTGTGGGAAGGTCTCGGTCACGGGATTTCAAAGAGGCTTCATTGTGTGTCAGAAGTAAACGCCTTCGTGGATGACCCCGGAGGGCAAAGTGAAATAAGTCAGACAGATAAAGACAAACACCGCGTGGTACCACTTACATGTAGAATCTTAAAAAAAAGATAAACGTAAACTCTTAGAAACACAGAGATTAGAAAAGTGGTTGCTGGGGCTAGAGTAGGGGATAGGGAGAGGTTGGCAAAAGGCAGAAATTCCAGCTGTGAGATGCACAAGGTCCGAGGACCAGTGTATAACACGGTGACTGTATAGGTGGTCACACTGTTATTATATAATTATAATTTGTTAGGAGAGTAGAACTTAAGTGTTCGCACCAAAAAAGGGTAAACATGTACGGTGGTAGACACGTTAACTAGATTGGGCAGGGGGATCCTTTCGCAAAGTGTGCATGTATCAGCTCACACTGTATACTTTGAATATCTTACAATTTTATTTGTCACGTAGGCCTTAACAAAGTCCCCAAATAGTGAAATCCTCCCTTCATGATATTCTCCTTGGGAGAGAGCAGGGTTGGAATCACCTTTGATTCTTCATTCACTGTCTCTGAATCTGACGCCTTGTTGAGACTGAGCCTCTTGGGGCTCTCACTGTCAGTGAGTTGAATGATTCAAATTCACGTTCGTTCCACAAGCATCACAGGTAGCCAGCGTGCCGTGTGCCTGGCAGCAGGGTGCTCTGGCGGGGCAGGCACTGCCCTCGGAGCCGGGCAGGCCTGGGATCCCATTCCAGCTCCAACCCTTGCAAGCTCTGCGACCTTTCAGAAGTGACTAAAAAATCGCATTTACCTTCTTTTCCCTTTGAGTCTGCCAGGGGTGAAACCATCTGCTGTGGTGGCTACCGTTTTACAGGCCAGGACACGGCACCTCAAAAAGGCCAAATGACTTGCTTAAAAGCAACCAGTCAGTGGTGGAGCCAGGACTTCAAAAGCCAGACTGTGTGACTCCAAAGACACCTGGTGCCCATCTACTGTCTCTGTCATTGCCCCCTACTTAGAATCACCACGCCTCAATTTCCTTCAGTATAAAATGGGAATTACGCTCTCCGCATCATAGATAGGTGATCAAAGAAAAAGAGGTGAGCCTGGCTCTGAATCTGGCACACAGTCAGGGTTAATTTCACAGCCTCCCATGCCAAGCGCAGCGACGTGCAAACGACCGATTTCAGATCCTTTCGTGACAACAAGGGGAGGGCACCAGGTGGGTGCAAGGAAATGGAGAAAAGACACAGGAACAAGCGAGCATCAGCAAAGATCAGCTTCGGCAAGTCCACAACTCTGTCCCAGATCTGGTCAGGGTGTAGTCACCCCTAAAGGGTCTAAGACCCAGAGACTAAGGGGCCCCAGGAGGCCAATCAAGACGTCAGAAGGTTGAGCAGAAGTGGGAGCCCCAGATGACAGAGCAGATCACTGCATGTTATCCGAGGGCTGACATGCATCAGGGACAAAGGATAAAGTGTGGTACTCACTAGCCTTCCCTGCGTCTCACCTTTGTTAGAAGGACAGCTCATTTGGAGCTTAGCCAGCCACAGGGCCTTTGTTGGGCTGAAGAGAAATGGACAGAGCCAGAGAAAACCAGGCCGTGGCAGGACAGTTCATGTGGTTGTGAATATTTATTCATCTCTCAGAGGTGCCCAGCTCTGTTCCAGGGCTGGGGAGGCAGAAGTGAAGGAGAGAGACTCTATCCTGCTGTTTGGCAGTGGTGCCCGGGATGTGGAGAAGAGAGATGTCCAAGAAGTATTGCTGGTGGCAGAGTACAAGACACGCCAAAGGGAGGCGGAGGCCAAACCATGGGCGGCCGTATGTACTTTGTTAAAGAGTTTGGACAGTGGCCTGTGGGCAATCGCAGCCTTGGAACGGCGTGGAGGATCCGTTGGAAGGGCTCAAACCTGAAGGCAGGGAATCCAGCAAGGAGAGAGCTTTGCCCTTAGGGACCTGCCTCCGTCTGGTCTCCCTCAGAGGTCTGCACGCATTTTTGAAATGATTGTCTTCCCAGCTGGACTCGCCAAACTGGAAACCACACTCAGAAGCCCGCAACTGGAAATTGTGTCACTTCAGAAAGGTGGTATTTGCCAAAATACACACCTGACGAGTGCAATGGAGTGTTTAGAAAGAAGGGAGGGAAGGGGAGAAAAACAATAGTAAATTAGGATAATCATCTATAACCACAATCTAAACGGTTTTCAGTGACAATTTCAAAAGGACACAAACAGAATGAATGGGATTAAGCTCACTGTGCAGCTCACTGTTAATGTGCAAGTAGTTGTGGCATCCAAAATCCCTTCTGAGGCAGCCACACAGGACAGAGATGCTATGAGGTTTCTATCAGAAGCATAAATAAAACTTCAGTTGGACTGATTTGATTTGGTGTTTCTGTAATGCAATAATTGGCTCTCAAATGCCCAGTTCCTCTTTTTGTAGCTTTGCCTGGAAAGCTTTAAAAGCAGGTTTAGGCTTCTTCTTCTTCTTTTTTTTTTTTTCTCTGAGAAGTCAAGTTCAAGCTCCCTCCTTTGACAAGTTCCTGCAAGGTTCTGGGAGTAGGCACAGTTGGCTTTGATTTAAGTCATATTACTGTTCTTGATATTTACAAAAGGAGGGGCATTTCTAATGGAAGAATTTGGACAACATGAGCCAGAAAGTCAACAGCCTGCTTGTGAGGCCTGACCCCACGCCAAATGCACAGGTTCCCTTGTGAAGTGGTTCTGCCGGGCTTGGCATAATAGACCCAGGGGATGGATGGGAAGCCTGAGAAAAGTCAATATCCTTCCTGGGGATTTTCCTCCAAGACAGCTTTTCTTCAGTGTAAAAGAATAGCAAAAGTGATTTTCTTCAAGTTTCCCATTCTAAATATTTAGATCAGACCTTAGGGATATACAAGAAGGCCGGTTGCCCCATGGAAAACTTCATAAACCCAAGGTCATGCACGGATTAGAGGATGCACACACTACTGGCCCTTGACTTTGTAGTTCCTCTCCCGAAAAATCAGAACATGGCGCTCAAACATCGCTGAGAAGATGGCCACTCGAAAAGTCTTGTTCCCACTCTTTGTTCTAATGTCGTCCTCCCTCAGAGAACACAACCACCTTCACTCGCTCGCTCACAGCTGATGCCCAAGTTGATGCTCCTATCAGTCAATCTCAGCCAGTATTTGCCGAACCCCACACATGCCAGACACTTCACCAGGCTCGGTGCTCACAGCAGCATTAAGTACGATCTTCACCCTGCAGGTATCCCGTCCAGTGAGAGTCAGGAACAGAGGGCGAGGCAGGCCGTGTAAGTCAGCCCATCCCTGTGGTCCAGGCTCAGAAGTGACATCAGATTGAACAAAACAAGGTTCAACACTCATAAACTGTCAGAGAGGAACCTAAATCCTTTATGTGCCCTTCCTGGAGAAAAACAAAGGGAGTTCGACTCATAATCCCCTGCAACACTTTGTAATGTACCCCAGATAAATATAGAATTAGTGATCTGGAAAAAAAAATTATGGGCATAGTGAAAATGCAAGGAACGGTTTGAAGATGTGATGGAGGATGGATTAAAGAGGAGCAGACTGGAGGAAGGAAAATGGGTTAGGACGACTCACTATCTGAAGGCAAGAGGCCGTGAGGACCTCAGCTCAGGCAGTGGGAGGGAGGCACGTTGAACAGGACGGATTCAAGAGACTCGTCAGAGAGCAGAGAAGGGGAGATTTAGGACGGGCTGTGACAGTCCCGCTTTTCCGCCTGGAGGCCTCTCGCGTCACTTTGGACTCAATATGTCCAAACTCATCATGTTCCCCTCTACCCGGTTCCCCTTCCTGCCTCTCCCATATCATGCCAACAATTTTCTAGCCTCTGGCCTTAAAAACTTGTGAGTTGTCACTTCCCTTCCCTGCTCCTTCATGCCCTGTAATCACAAGCCTGACACCGAGCCCTGCACTTCCCCCTTTCACTGGTCTTCCCAAAGGGCTCTTTGCCCTCCAGCTAGATTCTGTAAAGCGGCCCAGGTCACCCGCCCTCCAGGTCCCTGCAGGGGCCTGCAGCTGGCCTACTTGATCCCCTTTTTCCTTCATCGGAGGATTTAATGGCCCTAAAAATAAGCCAAAGGGAGTTTCTATTTATAGAGAGCCCACTACGTGCCAGGCACTGGACCATTTTATTTAAGCTGCACTACTGGACTGAGACAGGTGCACGGGCATTTTTTTCCCTTGAAAATGGGTTTTTATTTAAAAGTTATGCTTAGAAACAGTACTTGCATATGAAGTTGAAATGTACTTTAGAGTCTAATGGAAATTAAACGTACTTGCATTGCCATATACTTTGACTTTTCACAGAAAATAATGAAACATTGTTTTAGAAAGTTGCCAGTTAGGGTGAGGTTTCACAAGCAATTTTTAGGAAAACTCTGAAACACGAATACATTAAGATACAAAATACTGTAAGTACTCATCACAGTCAAATACATCTTGGCACATTGTCCAGCAAACATCAAGACATTGGTAAATTCCAGACACTGGAAGGCTGCGGAAGCGGAGGGTGGGCCCTGGGGGCCATGGAAACTGTAGCGGGGAAATGCAGGCCACGTTTCCTAGTGGAGGCTCCTTTAGAACTCCCTACACTTCCTGGCCCTCCTCCTGCCTACCCATGCAGTTCCGATTTGCTGAAATGCACAATTATCCATCCTTTGTCTTATTTTGAAAGGATATTTTCCTCATTAAAGACCCCCTTCCGAACCTATCTAATAATGCCACAGGCCATTGTATACAGCCTAACATTCTCCAACCATATGCGCCCGCACCCCCCCCACCACCATTGGAGTGTCTTCTTCCCAGTAACCCGTCTCCCACTTTCAGACCAAGTGGTCTGGGTTGGAACATGTGACCAAAGGCAGGGCCAGTCCCCACTCGGCATTCTTGGGGACCACGTGATTGGTTCAGGGGCCTCACCAGACACGAGTCACCAAATCTCAGACCTCTTAGGAGCTACTGGAAAAGAGCCTCTCTCTTTGCCATTGGACTTGAGCCTGGCAGCTGTGAGGTGGGGTTGTGGCAGTGGTCTGGCCACCGTGAGGGGTGAGCCTCTCTGACAATGGAACCCACACAGAGAAAGAGGCTTGAGAGATGAAGAGGGGTCAGGAGGTCCTTGACAGCATCCAAGCCTTGAATCCTGCCTCACCCCGAGCCAGCCCTACCCTTGGCTTTTCTGTTCCCTGAGCCAATACAGCCCCTTCTTTATTTATTTATTTTTTGGCTGACAGTTTTGTTTTGGTGACTGTTGATTAGTTTATTACTTGCTAACAAGGAAGTCCCAGCTGACACACAGAGCAAACCACAGCCATGTCCCTTAATAGCACCCATCCAAGCTTTTAGTACCTGCACATTGATTCACAAAAGATTCTCTCTCTCGTTGGAGCTTAAGCTGGGATCTGCCTGGAGTTCAGACATGTCAGGGCGAACGGGTGGGTGCTAGCAGCGTATTTATATTGGGAATGAAGGAGCCTCCCCAAAAATAACTCGCCTTAAGGGAAGGGGGCCAGGCCCAGCAGGCCACATCCAGTAATGAGGGAGCTGAGCCTCAAGGTTGGAAGAGAGAAACAGATCTAAAGAGAATCAGTATCTGTCCCTCAGATCTGTCTTCCACCCAAAACCTGAGCCCAAAGAGAGGAGGGGCTGTAAGCAAAAATCTCAGAAGGCTATTTGCCACAAGTTATCTAAGACATAGGAAAAATTACCACATAAAACGAAAAGGGGAGAGGTCTTCTCCTTTCTTTACAAGACAACCCTGCTCATTCTGGGCATGTTGGTTCTCGAGCAGGGCTTCTCACACTCATCACTACTGACATTTGGGGGCGGGTAATTCTCTGTTGTGGAGGGATGTCCTAAGCATCACAGGATGGGTGGCAGAACCCTCCACCCCTCTACTCACTAGGTGGCAATAGCAGGCACCCCCAAGTTATGACAACCCCAAATGTTCCCAGACCTTGCCAAATGTCATCTAGGGGGCAGATTGGCCTGGTTAAGCATCACTGCTCTAGGGCGGCCGTGGGATCATCAACAGTGCAATAATTCAGTGCCCACTGGAAGTGGGAAAAATAAACGCTGCAAAAACAAATGTGCCTGGGCCATAGGCCATTGCCAGAATGTGCGGGGGGTGGAGGGTTAGCGAGGTGGGGGTAGTCTTTTCAGCATAAAGTCAAGGAGCCCACGGTGGCAGGACAGCAGCTGGAGGGACTTAGCTGTGAGTCGAGCCCTGAGGACCCACGAAGTGCTTTGGGAGCGCACCAAGGGCTCGGGTCCTGAGAGGACATGTTGTGGCAAGAAATGATGCAACTGGCTCTTCACTTTTCGGGTGAGCCCATCTGTACCCAGAGGCCAGTGAGACCTGGCAACACCGGGATTACCGCTGGGAAATCCCATAACCTTGCACAGCACTAAATAGGCTGGTTCATGATTGCCCACTACTGTTCTCTTCGTCACAAGTCAATTCACCAACGGCCACAGGACGATAAACTCCAGGCTCCATTTCTGGGACCCAGGGGACAGAGAAAGCGGGACGGTGTTGCCCCGGCAAATGCAGTCGACAGTCCCCAGGGCAGCAGGAAGAGAAGGGACTGAGACAGACAGAAATTAATTCCTGCGATGGAAGTGGAGTGTGATGACAAGACTCAAGCCCTTTGGAATTTTTAAAAGGAACCAGGTTCATTTATTCACCACATTTTTTTTAAATTTGGCCTCTTATGTCTAACGCTAAGGTACTAGAGTATAATGAGAATTGGCTTTGCTGTCAGACAGAGCTGGGGTCCAAGCCCCTCACCCTATCCTACTTGCTATGTGATACTGGGCAAGTTGCTTCTTAAAAAGTGGCTAGAGCAGGCCTAACACTTAGGAAGTGTCTAACACATGGAGGTACCATGCTAGCTGACCTTCCACAAAGGGAAGCAGGAGGTGACTCCCGGACATTTGCTGAGTGGACAGTGATCATTTTGTGCTGTTACTTGATAGACCCTGTGGGGGAATCACAGACAGATGAGGCTTGGTCCCAGCCCTGACATGGCCTGACATTTCATGCGTGAATCCCATCCATCAAACCTCTAGATTATCCACAAGAACAGAACCCGGCACGTGGGCCACAGTGAGGCTAACACAATTCCCTGGCAACAGGTAGAGAAGAAAAAAGAGGTCCCATACAAAAAAAGAAATGGGAGGTCTCTAGGCATGTATTAAGTAACTGAGGAGACAAAGAAGCGAACCCAAGGTTCCCAAATATTCACTCCCACCGTGCAGTGCATCTCAAGTTCAAAGCCCTTTGCACACTTGTGACTATTTCATTAATGATTTGGTCAATATTTTTCCTGGGGTTAGAGGACAAGCCCTGTGAAGGCAGGGACTACATCTGACTTACTCTCCATTACTCCCTTAGCAACAGCACTGAGCAGACTTACTCTCCATTACTCCCTTAGCAACAGCACTGAGCAGACACGCAGAAATAGTGTATAGCCATGTGCCGCGTAAGGCTGTTTCAGCCAAAGACACACCACATTTATGGTGGTGACTTCATAAAATTACAACCTCATTATCATCTTTTATGCCGTGTTTTTACTGTGCCCTTTCTATGTTCAGACACACTTATACTTAGCGCTGTGCTGCAGGGCCTATGCTGTTCGACACAGTAACGTGCTGTACAGGTCTGTGCCGAGGAGCAATGGGCTCTACCACGCAGCCCAGGTGCCTCATAGGCCATGTCATCTAGATCTGTGTGAGTGCACTCTGTGATGTCGGCGCGATGATGAAATCACCTGGTGACACATTTCTCGGAATGTATCCCCCTTGTTAAAGTAGCGCATGGCTGTGTGCCTTGAATTTCAAACATCACATTTTTGTTTCTGAAATTAGAGCATAGTTTTAAGTTGATGTGCCTACTCAACCTTCTCAGTGTTCTTTCCTCCTAAAAGCTGTTATTAAAATGGTTTCACAGCCTACAGAGTTCCTGGACTCACAGAAAGGGGTTTTCTAGCTAACTGAGCAAGGAAAGCCGTGCCTGATCAATTGCCCCAGGCTCCTCTGCTCCCATTAGAGATGAAGGGTGGGTTTCCATTCCACCTGTAGTGCCCAGAAAATTCAGGGAGTGAGATGCCCCATCATTCAACCATATCTAAGGAAGACACTGCTTGCCACAGGTGTAACAGGGAGGTGAAAGAAACAAACACAAATTTAAGGTAGGTGCACCTAATAAAATATACCTCTAGGTGAACACAGGTACCTATGGATTGAAATACAAGCTATACCCCGGAAATAAGGTATCTTCCATGGAAATGCAGCGAACGGTGCACACCTGGCGCTTGATGGAGGGCACAGTGGTCTCCGTTCTCCCAGGCCACCCATGAGGCAGTGATGGCCTCAGCATAACATGCAATGCTTTCTCAGAGGGAAAGATAGCCTTTTCAATAACGCTCTTGGGAAAACTGGATATCCACAAGCAAAAGAATGAAACCGAACCTCTCACAAAACTCAAAATGCATTAAAGATCTCAGATGCATGAGATCTTTAGAGATCAAAAGAGGATGAGATCAAAAGATGCATGGAAGACTGGAACCTGTAAAACTGCTAGAAGAAAACACAGGGAAAAAGCTCTTTGACATTGGTCTTGATGATAATTTTTTGGATTCGACACTAAAAGCATAAATAAATAAGCAACAAAAGCAAAAACAAATGAGTGGAAGTATACCAAACTAAAAAGCCCAGCAAAAGGAACCACCAACAAAATGAAAAGGCAACCTGTGGAATGGGGGAATCAGATGTACATTTGCAAATCACACATCTGATAAAGGGTTAATACCCCAAGTATAGAAGGAAGTCATAAAAAGCAATAGCAAACAAATAAGCAAGCAAACAAATAACAACAAAGAAACTCAAACAACCCAATTAAAAAATGGGCAAAGGACCTAAACATTGTATATGAGGCATTTTTCCAAAGAACATATACAAATGGTCAACAGGTACATAAAACTGTGTTCAACATCACTAATCATCAAGAACATTCAAATAAAAACTACAATGAGATATCACCTCACACCTGTCAGAATGGCCATCATCAATAAATCAACAAACAACAAGGGCTGGCAAGAAGGTGGGGAAAAGAGAACCCCCATGCACTGTTTGTTGGTGGGAATGTACATTGGTGCAGCCCCTGTGGAAAACAGTACAGAGGTCCCACAAAACATTAAAACCAGAACCATCATATGACCCAGCAATCCCACTTCTGGGTATATATCCGAAGAAAATAAAGTCACTGTCTTGAAGAGACATCTGCATCCTCACGTTCACTGAAGCAGTATTTGCAATAGCCAAAATGTAGACACAACCTAAGTGCCCACCAGTGAATAAATGGGTAAAGACATGTGAGGTACACACACAGAACAGAATGTTACTCGCCCATAAAAAGAAAGGCACCAGGGAAGCTGAGGTGCGACACAGGGCAGCACAGCTTCGGCTCCTCGTTTCCCTTTGGTGGGTGCAAACCATCTCTGAGGCAGCTGCTTCCACCGCCCCCACCACCAGGTGCCATCTCTGTGCTAAGGAGGCGGAGGAGTGCCAGCTCAGTAACACAAGTATACAAATAAAGAATAAAGTACTTTATGAAACATCTTCACCAGAGTGTAATGTTTTGATGCTTGGCAGCTAGTCTCCTTGTGCCCTCACTGCACCAGCAGCAATGGTAGGTCATAGCCAAGGAATCTGTGAAGTTAGGGCTTGCAACCTGGATGAAGAAATGAAGAAAATTCATTGAATTATTTGAAAATATAATTACGCTGCTAGGAACACCCAGTTTATAGGTGTGGCTGCAAGACCTACTGGAAAACTCGGGAGCAATGTTGTCAGTACCAGCCATTGCCGTGTGATGTAGACTTGTTAAATGTAATTCAGCCAAGACCGACATTTATGAATGAGCAAGAAGAATACCTCCAGGAACTTCAACGTCCCAGTTTCATTCTATATTTAATTTGACAGAGGACATGCATGCCCAAGATTGTACAGAGCTACTAACAACATCTGGTATCCAGATGAACAGACATGAGGAGGAAGGAATTGAGACCTGGCACTTTGCAGAGCTTCTCAGGACATCCGGAGTGGCCCTCTGTGAAGGGGTCGATTCAGTAGCATTTCCTAGTGATTATGACTTTGGCCACTTGATAAAAATCCTGACCAATTCTAACTTGCCTGAAGAAGGACTTGACTTCTTTGCGATCCTTCAGTTTCGGTTTTTTTTCCCCCTGTCATTTAGGATGTGAAGTATCTCATGAAGACCTGCAAAAGTCCCATGGGTAGCTTTCGGGAAGTTGCTGAACAGTGGGAGCTGGAACAGAGAGGACCACCAACATCAGGCGGGATCTGATTCCTTCCTAGCATCTATGGCCTTGGTCAAGATGAGAGAAATGTTCTTTGAAGATCATGTTGATGATGCCGCGAATTGTGGTCATTTGTGTGGCCTTGGTTCTTGTTCACCTCACGTCCAGAATGGCACAGGGAATGCACATGAAGAAAAAGCCAACCAGCTGTCATGACGTGAAATAGTCCTTTTAGTTTTATTTTATTTGAGCTACACACACGCTTGTACACAGGTTTTATCTCTGGTTGAATCCCCTGAACAGCAGACGGCACTTTTCTTTTTCTTTCATAGCTCATTTTATTGTTGTGGTTCAGCTCTAAGTATGACCATTTCTAGCTCAGAGCTTAAGTAGAAAAGCGTTCAGGTTAAATTTGGCCTTAACTTAACATGCTGGTCAGCAGGCACGTGCGACAGAGAGTGGGGAAGCTTCATCGCACGAACTTGAACAACTTGAGCTTGGTTGATGTTCCCTTTCCTAAAGTAACGCGCACCGACTGTAATGTATTTCCCTGTTGTATGCCTCCCTTCCATTCTCAGGCGTTTCAGGTATTTGAGATTGTGGGCCATCAAGTTTGAACTGTAGAGAGTGATTCTGACTCAGGTCCTCTGTTTTATCAGAAAATTTGGTTTTTCTTGCTCTTAGCTGGAAAAATGACCCTCTGCCAACTTCACAAAATATTTACTTCTTTTTGACCCACGGAATACAGCACATACATTGTGCAAATGGTTGATTCAGCAAGACGACAAAAAAAAAGACAAAAAATGACTGAGGACCTTAACAACTGCTGTTTCTGTAGCAGTGTTTAATCTTCCAAGCACACGTAGTGTCTGTCAGCTTCTAATTGGCATGGGCAGTCTGCTCTGTGACTGAAGAACTTCCTAAACCAGCTTCACATCCTTCAGGAAAAATCCCTTGTTTGTGATTGGACATTTACTCTCCGCCAGGAAACTGGTCTCCAAGACGCTGGAGCTGCAGTTGTTTTATGATAGCTGACTTCCCTGACCTGCTTCTTTTCATCCCATCACTGTTCACCCTTACTTTAATTTTTAAAAAATTTGTAGCCATACTTATGAGCTCTTGATTTGTTGATTATACCAGTCAATTTCATTAAAGTCTGAAGATAGCAAATCTTTAGGTATATTTTGTACCAAATTAAGTTAGAAGAAAAAAATATGCTTTCATAGTTGTTACAAAGATAAAGAATGGAGAGGTTTGGTGCACAACAAGAAAATACAAATAAATATATTAGTTAATAAAATTGCCTGAGGAGTGTAATGTTTGTTTATTTTTTGTATATGTCTTTGCAATCCATTTTATACATATTGACAGAAGAGGCTGTGAAATATTTAGCCATGCAGAATGTGTGACTAGACCAGCGCATGTGCAGGAAGACAGTGTGGTGACTGTTAACTCCGCCCGGAAACGATGGGCGGCAAGTTACGCCGTGCGTTGCCTGCACTTCAGTCAGGGACATCAGCAAGTCTCCGAAGGGTAGCCATATCAGTTTGTATTCCTTGTACGTTTTTTTATTCTTGATGTTACAGGGCTGTAACTGGGTGGTCCTTTTTAAATAAAACATATTTGCAAAACAGAGGGTATTATGTCTTTAAAGCTTTTGTAAATAAAAGCTTCAGAAATGTTTTCTTACTTAAAAAAAAAAAAAGAAAGAAACCAAGAAACCCTACCATTTGCAACAATACAGATGAATCTTGGGGGAATTACGCTGAGTGCAGTAAGTCAGACAGAGAAAGACAGACACTGTATGATCTCATATGTGAAATCTTAAAAAAACAAAAAACAAAAAACTGAACTCGAGGATTAAGCCCTTAGTCTGCTCTTGCAATTATTCAAACAATTGACGTTTTAAAAAAATTTGCTTTTGTAATAATGATAAAAATTGCCACCTACCCTTTACAAAAAAGAAAAAGAAAAAAACTGAACTCACAGGAACATAGTAGAATGGTGATTGCCAGGGATTGCTGGGTAGGGGTAAAGAGGGTCAACTTTCCAGTCACAGGATAAATAAATTCTGGAGACGCACAGCTTGGCGCCGAGAGTCAGCACTGCTGTGTGGGTGCTTGAAAGTTACCAAGAGAGTAGATTGTACAAGTTCCCACCACACACACACACACACACACACACACACACACACCACAGAAAGGTGACGGAGGTGTTAACTAACCTAACTGTGTTAACATTTTGCAATATTTTTGTATAGCAAATCATCATGTGGTACACCTTAAACTTACCCAATATTATATGTCAATTATATCCCAATAAAACTGGGGAGAAGATACATTATAATGCTTTATTAGTACCATTGGGGTTAAACCCTTAGGTTCAAAAGTACCCCTTAGGTAACACTGTGATTTTTTTCCACTAATGCATAGAAAGTATTACTTAGTATAATGGTTGTGTCCTCCCAAAATTTACATGTGGAAGTCCTAACCCCCAGGACCTAGAGAGGACCTTATTTGGAGACAGGGTTGTTACAGATGTAATCGGGTCAGATGAGGGCATTAGGGTGGGCCCTGGCTTCCTTATAAAAAGGAGAAATCTGAACTCGGACACAGACACATAGGGAGAAGCCACATGAAAGCAGAGATCGAGGTCATGCTCTACAAGCCTAGGAACCCTGAACTTCGCCAGCAAACCCCCAGGAGCTAGGGGAGAGCATGCAACAGAGTCCCCCTCACACCTTTGAAAGGAACCCTGCCTGCACCATTATCTTGGGCTTCCAGCCTCCAGAACCGGTAGAGAATAAATTCCTGTTGTTTCAAGCCACACAGTCTGTGCTACTTCATCACAGCAACTCTAGGAAACTCACAGCTTAGTAACCAAAGAGAAAGGAGCAGCAGGAAGCAGAGGGTGGCAGGTGGCCGAATGCTTTCTCCCATGACAATGGCCGTATCTGGGAGAGGAGAGAACTCTGCTGTCCCCCAGACTCCCGTTTGCAGTCCAGTCCCTCCACCTCCCCATGGGTTCTTGGGAGTCACTTACCTTTGAGGCCTGGGGCAGAGCCCCCCACCCCCCCACCCCCGCGTTCCTCGCAGCCACCAGTGTCTTTTTTATAGGAAGGAATTAAAGTGACATGGGAACAAGGAAAGGTATAGATAAACTTTAGACTTTGATAAATTAACTATGTATGTGAAAGCTTTAGGATAACCACTAGAATATGCAAAAATTCCAAACTAGTATAGGGGGGAAATATCAGAACTGAGAAAAAAATCTAAAAGAAGATTAAAACAGAAAAAAAAAAAACCAACAGAAAAGTTTGAAGTATTTGAAGAATTTATATGAAGAATTCGAAGAATTTATATGTCCGATTCTCAGCAGAGGGCAGCGGGGTGCCCCGAGAGGACAGGGCCAATAACGAGAGAGGAGGCCTGAGGGGCGGGGAAGGTTCCGCATGGTTAAAGAAAGGCAGTGCGAGAAGAGGCCAAGCCAGACCGAGTCACATGATCACCTTGCAGTTATCAGGGTCTGGCCGAGGTTTAAAATCATGATTTTGCAGAAGAGCCAATCAGCTGCATATACAAGCCTAAATCAGGCACGAAGTGGCTTAGTGAGCATAGAAGCAGAGCAGAAAGTAGAGTAGAAGGGTTGCAGGCTGCTCCACTCAGGCTTTGGAGTGGTGACACTGGGGACAGCGAGAATGCTCTGCCCCTGTCGTTACACTCGTGCCCTCCCTTTGCACAGGGCTGGATAAAAAACTGAGACCTTATTACTCAGCTCCCACTTCAACTGGACTCCGAAGGTGCCCCTACATCAGGCAAGTTAGAAATCAACTGAGTAAATGAGAGCCGTCTGTGGCTTAGCCCAGATGGGGCCCCTGAGTCTGCGCCCGGATGGCCTTCTGTTGTCACTGCGGGTCGTCTGTCCTCCTGGGAGGAGTCACCACTTCTGGCTGCTGCTCTCATCTATTTTACACTGAAGATTCTCCTTGGCTTCAAGTTCAGGAGGTGACTACTCACTATGTTTTTTTCCTCACCCCCACATCCACATACAGGTGCTCACACATGTGTTGAAGCCCCTGGGCCTGGAAGGGGAACAGAAGACAACATGAACCAGAGGACCACAGTCGCCAGCTGTGTGACTTTTATTAAGTCACTAAACCTCTCTGAGCAGCACTTTCTCACTTGTAAATGAGGAATTAAATGTGAGATGATTAAATGAGATCATTTCTATAGAGCACCTAGTTTACTGTCTGATACATAGTAGGTGCTCAGTGAATGGCAGCTCTCTTCCGCTGGAGCTCTTTCCATTTTGACCACAACTCTTACAGGAGACATCGTGTGGTATGCAGAATAATGCTCCCCCCAAAAAAACAATCCTAGCCCTCAGAACCTGTGAATATATTAGGTTACATGGCAAAAGAGAATTAAGGTTGCAGATGGACTAAGGCTGCAAATTCCAATTAAGGTTGATATTTTAAACTGACTCTAAAGTAGACAATCCTGGATTATCCACATGAGTCCAATCACAAGAGTCCTTAAAAGTGGAAGAAGGAGACAGGAGCGAGAACCCAAGGGCAACGTGACTACTGAAGAAAGACACAGAGGCGCGGTGACACCGGCTGTGAAGGTGGAGGAAGGGGCCATGAACCAAGAAATACGGGCGGCCTCTAGAAGCTGGGTGGGCAAGGATTCTCCCCTAGAGCCCCCAGAAAGGAGCACAGCCTTGTCGACACCTCAGCCTGGCAACACCGCATCACGCTTCTAACCTACAGAACTGGAAGATAACGAAGTGTTTAAGCCACTAAGTTTGGGGTCATTTGTTGTAACAGCAACAGGACACCAACACATCTGGCCTGATGGGAGTTTTCCTACCCTGCTTTCAGGGATCACACATGGGCATCCAGTGAGACTTCTATGCCTGGGGCCAGTTTGAGCAATCCTGTGCAGTATTACTTATAGTTAGTAGGGCAGCATGGAGTAGGGATGGTGGGGCTGGATAGTTACTCATCCCAACCCCTGTTAGAAAAGAACTGACCCTGCCAGCAGTTCTGCGGCGGCTAAACTGAAGCTGAAATATCCACCTGCTGCTGGAACCTGCCTCGTGACACCTGGGCCACAGAGGCTCTCCCAAGGTCCGAACCACCTGGTCTGCGCCCCCTCCCCAGATCTAGTCCTCCCATCTTCTCCTCTCCCGACATGTGGTATGTGGCCGTGCCACCTGTGTAGCACATCTTGAGCCAGCAGAGCCCTTGGATGGGTGTGTCTCTGTGAGTGCAAAGGCAAGAGGGCAAAGGGCTGGTGACCAAAACCAGGGGAACAAGCACAATGGGATTTGGTGATGGAAGCAGTGTGAACCTGCAAGAGAAATAAGACATTCCCTGTTGTCTCCCACTTCCCATCATCTTTGGCTTTCTTGCTTATTGCCCACCCAGCAGCCATTCCCTTCCTTCTTGAGAGACCCCATCTCCTATGACAGAGGCTGAAATGCACCCCAGCTCTCCAGCTTGCCTGCAGTCCCTCTCCAGCCTGAGGAGACAAAGCACATCTGGTCTGAGATAGTCACGGTAATATCTTCTCCTCTCCCCGTGATTTGTTCTGGGGCGAGCATATGATTTTGTTCTGTCCCATGAGATGTAAAGGTCATCTTCTAGGGGGCTTCTGGGAAGGAGACAAAGGTAGAGACTGCACTCCCTGCCTGTGAGCGCTGTTGTGTGAGAACGCGTGAGGACCCATCCTCACAGCAAAGGAGACCCAGAAGGCTGACCTCACTGCATGAAGCAGTTAACGTACCCTGGAGCGGTCCTGCCTCCCAGCTGCTTGCTAGGGGAGATGACAAATTCCTTCTAGTCCAGCAGCTCTCGGTGGGGATTCTGTTACTTGCAGCTGAAAGCTCCCTCACAGATAAGCGTTTTGGGATTAAAGCAGACCTCAGGGATTCCTGGTCACTTAGCTCCTCCTGATGGAGACATATGAACTAAGCCTCCAACACAATCAGTGAGACAGTGTCCCTACACTTAGTACCTCACAGTCCAATGTTATGAGGTTAGAAACCCCTTCCTACCTGCTCCCACCTCTGGACTTCAGGGTCATGAAAATAGGGTGTGAGTCCTATTGCTTAATTTTCAACCCACAGTTAAGTCTCACTAGATAGCCTTGATTTTTGGACGGCAAACTTGTTCTATTAAAAGCCCAGAAAGTCCATAATATAGTCACCTGCTCAGCCTCTCTCTCCCTCTTCTCCACACCCCAGAATGACATAGAGGGCAAGAAAAGCCACTTGGGTATATCAGCTGCTGAAGCAGGCACTTTTCAGAGCTCACCTCAAAAGTCAGTAACCTTTGCACACTCAACACTGTGTGGGCCTAAGGGAAGGGAGCTGGGAAGGGAGCTGGCTGGAGCCTCACACAACCGCCTCAGAAAACGTCGTCAGAGTGTAGATGTTACACAATTGCAGACAAAGAAGTGCAGAATTCTCAGATGTTCATTAACTCCACGGCAAACCAGGGCGGGACGTGGGACAGCGAAGGAGGCAGAATGGGGACAAAAGGAGCAAAGGTTCTGGACGAAGCAGAAAGGAAATGTCATGTTTCATTCTCAGCCACGAGTACCACTCAGACTCTCTGGGAGGAGGGATCAGGAGCTGGCCCCAGAAGGACACTGGAAAACCCTCCGCTGTATAAGGCCCAGTTACCTGTTTCCACGGCCAGTGAACAGCATGGGTTTACTCTGTAAGACAGCTTTGGGGTTTCTCGATTGCACTTAGTTGCCAAGTCCCAGGTTCATGGGGCACATCCTTAACGTGACACTATCGTGGGCCCTGCCACCCGTGCAGCACAGGGCCACATCTGAGCAAGGCACATCCTGGCCTGGGTGGGCCTAACCACACAGCAGGGGCACGAGCTAGAGGTGACTTCAAGCAGCAGGGAAGTCACTGTTCCTCTGAGTCTGAATTTCGCCTCCTGCCGTTCCCCTGCGGGGCCTTTGGGCAAGCTGCTGATTCCCACAGCCCTTTGCTTCCTGGCCTTGAAATGAGATGACAGCACCCACTTCACAAGACAGCGGAGAGTCAAGAGAAACGATCCAAGCGGCAAGCCTGGCCCACAGATAGTGTTAAGAGGGGTTAGTGTCTATAATAGCTACTATTAACCAAATTCTCTTTCATTCTGTTAGGGCTGTTAGGTCCAAATGCTCTGTAGCTGTGGATGCCCTAGGTCCTGGGGAAGTCAGCATAACCAGGCACAGATATGATTCAGCTACAGCTCGTGAGGAATTTCGTTAGTGGCATCAAGTTACCTCAAAGCACCCATGCTACTCCCAGTCACAGCCTAACCCCCAGGGAACTTTCACAAAAATGAATGCTCTAAAATTACAACTTCCCACCAACCCAGCCCCTCCCCCTTCTCCCACATCCTTATGACCAGCAGAGTGGTAGGGAGGGACCCTTATGGGAGAGCCAGCGGTTACTGTACCCCCCAGTCTTTGTTCTGAAAATGTCTCTTCCTTTAAATATTCCAGAAGGCCCTAAACCCCAGGGGCAAAGCCCAGGGTGGTTTTTCTCTCTTCATCTTCTAACCCAGGGAGAGGCAAACCACCTCGCTACCCCTTTCTCTATCAAGCTTTGTTTTTAGGGATGCTGTCACTGAAGTGAGAGAGTTCCAATCTAATTATCCAGAAAAGAAAGGAGAGCAGAAAAGCCGTAGATCTTGAGTTATCCAGAGTCACTTGCGTTAAAGAAGCTGGGCTGATAATAAAATCTGAGGATCTGAAAATCTTTGTCTTCGTTCATTTTCAACACTATCTTTATCTTCATATAATCATTGCAATTACACCTCAGCCTATTTTTCTCCTTTCCAGAAAGGGTTTCCCAAGGAAAGCTTGCTGAACTCCAAAGAACTTCTGAGCAGCATCCCACCTTGCCCCTCACTCTCTCCCTTATTTTGTCTGATCCTCCTCTGAAATCCCACAGGTCCGTAGTTTCCATGTCCCCTCTCCCTGGACCCTGCCACAAATCCCAGGAGGGAGGCCAGGGCTGGAAGGACGCTGAATTTGGAAGACTCCTTCCTTAAGCTGCTCCAGTGTGTGAGGTTGACGCTCTGCATGTAAAATATCTGGGAGGCAGCTCCTGTGCCAGCCAGGCCTCGACTCATGCTCTGCCAAGTTTTTATTCAGAGGTTAGCATCCAAGTCTTGTTTCCAGAGGCTGCTTCCTCCCTGGGGCCAGCCTGGAAGTCCCAGATTCGGGTTCCTGTGCAGTCAGCTCCCTGAGAGCCGTAATGACTGGTAGCAACGAGCCACTGGCACCCCCATGCTCTGGACTCTGCACGGTTTACCCACTTGTTTTCTTCTTCCTCAGGCTCCAGCCGCCTTCCGTTCTGTCTCACAGCTCCATTCCTCTCATCAGCCCCAGCGGTAATTCCTTGGCTATCCATCTGCTCCCTTGATTTGACAGCTCCCCATTTCTGCAGCCCTGTGCCTTGTCATCCTCTTCTGGGCCTGCCAATAATCTCAGAACCTGGTCACTGCACAAAAGGAATCTCAGAACCTGGCCGTGATATGGAAGTAATACTTGTGAGCAAAGTTTTATCCAATATAGACTAATAAAGACAACTTCAGTAGGTAGAAAAGGGATGTGGATGTTGTTATTCACATATGAATTAAGGCCCAAGTTTTCAAAAGCGAGACACACAAGGAACTGCCCATCTGCCAACACCCTTGGCACACCTGAAATGGAGAGTTTTTGCTTTTTTCATATTATTTCCTCAATCTATTACTATAGTTCTAATTTGGAAAGATGTTCACAGAAAAAGTTTTAATACAGTTTCTTTTTCCTAAAGACTGTTTTGCTCTTATTTACAAAGAAAATTTTCTTTTCATGCACGTAAAAAATTCATTTATGCTCTGCCCTGGGCCATGAGACTCCCCTAAACCCTGAGGCCCTGAGGCCATGCTGACCCTCCACTTCCCCACCCACCTTCACACCGTTTCCACTCACTGCTGAATATGCATCTCCGGTGATGACCTGCCCACAGCCTCATCTCTCCAGTAAGGCCACCAGTTCTTTTGGGACATAAACCCAGTGTCAGTCATCTTCCGAGCCTGGAGCCCAGTACAGTACCTGGCACATAACTGGTGCTCAAAAGTTTTAATGACTCCAAAATGACTGCCTCAAATCCGTTTTGGAATAAGACAAGGTTTAACTGTGCACACTCCACCATGAACCAGCTGTTTGCCCTTGGGGAAGCTGTGTCCGCTCCCAGTGCTCAGCTGTAAAACGAGGAGTTTGGACCAGGACTAGTGAATCTCTAAGGCTCCTGTACTGCTAAGTCTGTGACTCCTCATAGGGTGTATTGCGTTTCTGCCCAGCCCAGCAACCCTGTAATTGGTAGTTTTATTTGTAAAGAACAATTATCCAAAACCTGGGGATGTCAAAAGATGATTCATGCCATGTTAGGAGCACTTCCTAACAAACTCACCTGAAAGCCTTCTGAGTCTGTGGGCCCTACAGTCTAGAAACATGCTCCTCAGCCAGGATGACATTATCCCAGCAGACATCTGGAGATGCTTTGGTTGTCAACGAGGGTGGGCAGCTATCTGCATCTAGTGGGGAGAGGCCAGGGATACCATTAAACCTCCTATAATGCACAGGATAGCCCCCACATAGAGTTTTCTGGGCCACAAATTGTCAGTAATGCCAAGGTTGGGAAACTCTCAAAGTGTGCAGCTGTTTGCGCTTTTGATTAGGGCCCAAACATTTTACAGTTCTTCGGACAGATGACTGATGACTTTCTCTTCCATCTGATAGAGAAGATAACCCTAAGATCGTGGGGTACTTTTTTCCCCCTCATAGGATATAACAAGTTTGGTATTTAATTTAGCAATCTTATCTCCTATTTCCTTCTTTCCACTGCCTCCTTTAAAAAGTTCCTCAAATTCTCTTTTTCCCCTGGGTTATTTATTTTGTTTTTAAATTAAACTTTTTATTTTGAGATCATGTGAAGATTCACATACACTTGTAAGACATAATACCAAGACATCTGTGTGCCCTTTCCCAGTTTCCCCAGAACAATAGCACAAGATCACGTCCAGGATGTTGACATTGGTACAATCCACCCTTCTTATTTAGATTTCCCTAGTTTTACTTGTACTCATTTGTGTATTTGTAGTTAGTCCTATACAATTTCTTCACATGTGTAGGTCCATATACCCACCACCAGTCAGGGCACAGAACAGTTTCATCAGCACCAGGATCCCCGGTGCCGCCCTTTTAATAACCACGCCCTCATATTCTCTTCTGACCTGGCTTTATAACCCTCATTAATGAGTTAAACAGATAGTTGCACCTGCTAGCTCGTTGTATGAGAATTAAGTTTTTAATATTTTGAGAAATATACACTGATATGTTCCTTTGGCATTAATGAAGTTATCCAATCAAGTAGCAGCTCCAGGCTGAGCTCTGATGACAAGGGTGGACCAGATGGTTCCTAATTTCTCCACCAGAGACTATATCAGTGAAAACTGTCACCCTATGTGCCTGGAACACAGGGTGACCTTGAGAAAGCTACTCATTTTCTTTGTGATTCAGTTCCTTCTTTTGTAAAATAAAGACAATAACAAATCCTATTTCAAGGAGTTCACAGAGAAGTCAACTACAGATGCTTCTCAACTTAACAATGGGGTTACGTCCTTGTAAATCCATTGTGAGCTGGAAATGTGTTTAGTAGACGTAACTTATGGAACATCATAACTTAGCCTAGCCTACTTTAAATGTGATCAGAACACTTACATTAGCCTACATTGACGTAAAATCATGTAATACAAAGCCTATTTTATAATAACATGTTGAATCTCTTATGTCATTTATTATGTATATCATTTTTGTACCATTAGAAAGTCAAAAAATCTAAGTCAAAACACCTTAAGTTGGGAGCCATCTGCAGTTAATACACAGAAAGCACTTAGAATAGTATGGTGTGTTCTCTTATTTAGCACTCATCACAACCCTGTAAGGTAAGGACTCTTATCATCCCAATAAACAGATAAGAAAACCAGGGTTATGGAAGTTCAAGTAACTTTCCTAGAGTCTTGGTTTAGTAATAGGCAGAGTCAGAATTATAACTCTGGACTCTGTGATTTCAAGTATTGCCTTTGTCCTACTCACCTTGTGAGGACGTTGGACAGCTGTACTCAATAAAAACCAGAAATTCAGGTTCCAGAGGAACCAGGCTACTGAGAAGGTGGAGGATTTTGCGTGGAGTAGGTAGCTATTAGAGAAACAAATTCTGAGATCCGAATACTCCCACCATCTTATTTCTGGAATTTGAGAAACACCCCTCTGAACAAATTCAGCAACAAAAATATACAAAGGAAAAACCTTGGTAAATTGAGTGAAAGAATATTGTGCCTACATTTTCTTCCCACCCAAAGCTGGAAACACATGGGGAAAAGAAGCCAGGGCTCATCAGCTCCAACTCATTGAGCAAAGAGGAAGGCAGCACAGTAGACAGGCAGGCCAGGAGGCCCCAGAGCCTCCACTCTCAAAAAGCCAAAGTTTTTGACTCATAGTTCTTCCTTAGAAATATTGATTTAAGTTGAGGCACAATGAAAAACTTCCTGGATATTAGGCAAGATAGAACTTCAGGCCATCAATAGCCTAGGAACTGAAAGCTCGCAGCTGGAAAAGGCTGGGACGAAGCCAACCAGAGGCAGAACTTGAACTATCCCCCCTGGTCCTTCGCATCTCAACTTCTGTGAAGTTAGGGTCACACAGGGCGAGTTCTCCAAATGCTGGGCCACAGACAGGAGTGGGTGCCCCAGGGCTAGTACAGCGAGAAAAGTGAGTCAATACTGTGGCTATGTCTGGGTGCTAAGATGCTCCACGTCCTTTCTTAGCAAGATCAGTGTGCTCTCCCACCTTTTTCAGGAGTGGTCTTCTCTTGCACACTTGCGTATCCCTCTCCCCTGCCCTTTTTTTCCGATGGCACTCATTGCTAACATACCAGGTATTTTCCTTTTATTTAATTAATCCACCATGCCTTATTTAGGACTTAAGTATGAGGGCGGGGATTTTTGTTTATTTCATCACTATTATATTCTGCAGTGCCTGGAACAGTGAGTGCCTGACATATAATAGGTATTCCATAAATACTTGTTGAATTAATTTAGAAGTGTTTTTCCTCATGCGTGTGAAATATGCCTTCCAATGAAATGGTCTTTTTCATGCCCTAATGGCAAAATTAAAAATTAGCAAATCTATATTAGCCTGTGCATACACACATTTTTTCCTTTTTATGTTACACAATTTTTAAAAAACTTTACTGGCCATCCCTGGCTGCTGTGGCTCAGTGGATTGAGCACCGGCCTGTGAACCAAAGAGTCACAGGTTCAATTCCCAGTCAGGGTACATGGCTGGGTTGCAGGCCAGGTCAGACCCGCCAGTAGGGGGCGTGCAAGAGGCAACCACACATTGATGTTTCTCTCCTCCTCTTTCTCCCTCCCTTCCCCTCTAAAAACAAATAAAATATATATTTTTAAAAGTTTGCTGACCCATGAATTCTAAAGAGCCCAGTACTCTAGGGCCTCAGGGAAGGGCTTTGGAGTAAGGCAGGCTTGGTTTGAATCTGGCTCTACCAGCTGTGTGGTCTTAGGAAAGTTCCTTTATATCTGTAAGCCTTAATTTCCTCATGTACACAACAAGACTAGTAATTGAGAGGGCAACACACAGAAAGCAAGGACGAGGTATGGAGTAAGTGCAGTTCGATGAGAAAGTGTCACACAGCACTGCGGCTCAGCTGTGGCACAGGCAGGGCCCCACCAAGGCCTTGTCTCAAAGGCCCTTTTGGGGTTTGCATTCTTTATTCCTGCGCCACCGCCAACAGCTGGGGCCAAGCCAGACCAGGGACACCCAAAGGGAGCTTCCCGGCATTCGGTGGAGTTAATCTCAGTTCACTATTCAGCTCCTTTACTATAAAGACGAATGACTAAACCAAAAGGTTTCAAGGCACCACTTTCAAATTGTTGAACTCCGTTGGCCTGGGAAGGGTGACTTCTAATGCCCTTATGAATGAAGAAACTGATAAATGAACCCCTCCTCACAGTATGACCAGGGAAGAAAGGAATCAGGCCAGGAACTATTGTCAAAAGGATGTCCCTCAGAAATGGTGACAAAACAATCCTGAAATGAGACCGTATGTAAGCGAGAAAACAAGGGGTATTTCATAGCAATTTCATTTGCACACATTTTCAATTTTATGTATTTTCTGCTTTTCTTCCAGCACAACCTTGCTTTGCATGAACTCCAGTGCACACAATTGGAGAGTGATGTTAATAAAGGAAAATGAAGTTGTGGAGACAGAGGGAGACAGGCGTGAGGTCTCTGCTGCTTCACCTTGAGAAAAATAGAGCTGAATCAAAGCACAGAGAAGAGTCTCTGGGCTTGCAATTGTTTTGGGGGGGCAATGGGGGGTTTGTAGATACATGAGTGAGGAGGGTAAGGCAGTCTGCCGCTTCCTGACAGGCTCTGTCCTGGAGTTATGTTGGGTGGAGACCAACCTGCATAATTCCAAGCAATGAAGATGGAAGGGGAAAATTTCCTACTTTAGAATTCTTGGCTGAGAGACCCTGCCGGCTTTTCCCTGCTGAAGGTGTACGTTCTAACCTATCTAGAGTGCTCTGCCCCTTAATAATTCCCTTGGGACATTGTCTTTGGTGGGACCTAGCGGCATTCACTCATGGAGGCTGGAATGGAGTGGAGGGAAGGCACCTCTAGGGTTCAGATGGTGAGCGCAGAAAGTGGGCTGGCTGGCACCCCTGCAGCAGAAGCCCAAGGACTTGGAAGAGCAGCGCCTGTGCTATGAGGGTCCGGAGGCAGCCCCATCCCAGGCCTGGGCACCAAGTGGCTTTGCCCTCGGGCCCCTGGCAAAGCCTGTCATGGGAAGCTGCAGCCTTGACGCGGTTTGTTCTCTCCAAGCACACAAATGACTTTCTCCTTATTCCCAGAACACACAGGCTCTTTTTTTTTTTTTTTAATGCTGGAGGGGTTTCCCTGACAACCAAATTGGAATTTGCGTATTGGTCCTTTCTTGTGAGAAGTCCATCTTGATGCAGGAGGCCAAAGGAGAGGATGCAGGGCCCAGCCCTCTTTCAGCATCTAATGAGCCATCAGTTTCTGGGGCTTGAACCTTCCAAACGCAGCGCCGTGTCCTGGTTGCGTAATTTTCATCTTCAGGACGGTGGCTGGATCAAGGCCACCAGCATTCTCTGCGAGGACAGCTCTTGTTCGTTGTGAGAATGGTGTCTTTTTCGTAGCCCCTTCCTTCTTTGTGTGCTAGCTTTTAAAAGTGATTTCTCCAGGGCCTTTGGTTCCTAAAAAAGTTGCAGGAACAGGGCACCAGGACCACACCTTAATTTGCATTCTGCAGGTTAGTTTCCTCACTTCTGGCCCCACTGTTACCAGTTACTTACATTCAAATTCAACTTTGTCAAGGTCTTTAAGTTGAGTAACATTTTTCCTAATCCCTTTCCAAGTGTTGAAACATGAGATCATTGATATCCAGTTGATTTAACTTTAAATATCCAGGTCAGAAATCTCTGGCCTACATAAATAGTTTTGACAAACATCTCATAAAACTTTTCTTTACCAGGTGCCTACTACATGCCAGTTGCTTGCCTACACTGGGATCAATGTGTCTAGAAATGCGGGGTCAGCAAACTCCTGGGGGGACGGAGGACATACTCTCCCGCTTCCATTTGGATGGTTGTGCTCATCACTTCGTAGAATCCCATGATTTGATGCCCATGTTTGTGTTGCTTCGAAGGCTGTTGGCACCAACTCCTTTAACAGGCCTGAAGTCAGAAGAAAGGACTATATAAACAAGACCTCTGCCCTGCATGAGGGAAGGGGGGATGGCATCATGGACAAAGACTTCTGAGTTATTGAAATAGAGAGAAGGGAGGGAGACTTGAATGACCACCCAGCACAAGAAACCACGAGAGTGCTGAGCTGGAGACAACGGCATCCCCACTGCAAGCAGATGGACACACAGTCCCCATCCTTAGAGGGACCAACTTGCAGTAGGGGCAGGGATGGTAAAAGATGCATCGCGGTTAAAATGAAAAAGAACTGTGAGGATGACAATGACTCCAGTGACAGTCCGCTGTGCTCCAAGACCCAAAGCATCGAGTGGACAAAAGTGAAATGGAAAACCAGCAAACATGGTTGCCACTCAGTTTTTACAAAATTATCTGTCAAATGAATGCTATTGTTCAGAATGTTACTGGCTTTCTAGTTTGTGGGTCTCTCCTTTGTAAATTGTTTTTTGTTTAATGACTCTTTGTGAGCTGTAAGAAATAGCCTTATCTAATTTAATGTGTACATTTTAAAGGAGATTGTAATTTAAAAAACAAACCCTGTTTAAGTTATCTCTGGGATCTATTAACCTTTATACCTGGGAAGTTGGCATTAATAGCCCCATCTTATTATTTATTTAATCCTCATTCAAGGATATATTCATTGATAAGAGAGAGAGAGACATGAATCAGTTGCCTCTCATTTGTGCCCAACCAGGGATTGAACCTACAAGCGAGGTATGTGCCCTGACCGGGATGGAACCCCAACCTTTTGGTGTACAGGACAACGCTCCAACCAAATGAGCCACCTGGCCATGGCAAGAGCCCATTTTATAGGCAAACTAGAAATTAGGAGATGTAGAAATTTGCCTCGGCATAAGAAGCAAGTCAGAGTACCTAATCCTCTCAACCTTCTACTGATTTCCTAAAGTGAAAGATGCTCCCTTTCATAGGATGTTTGGCCTCTGGGTCACTTTGCCAAAAAAATGATTCACCCAAAACCAATTCACTAAATGACCAATTTGCCAAAAGCTAATTTAGTCAAATACTCTTTTCACTGAAAAAAAAAAAAAAGCCACATGATCAATGGATCAATGGCTGCCCTGAGCACTATCAAACCGTTATCTCCGACGCAGTCTAGAAGAGCTACTCCAACTCTCCACTGTCTCCTGCACAAGGAGGAGCAGGCAAGGGTGGGGTGGGGCTGGAGCGGGAACGGGGCAAAGCAGACATCCAAAGAGAAAGAGAAGATGACAAAAATGTACGTGACGAGAAGCCCCACTCAGTCACTCCCACTTAAGAGAATCCTGGATTAACCTGCTGAGATAAAGCAGCTGCAGCAAAATTGAGGCAGAACCAAAGCTGGGTATATGTGGTGGATTTACTAACAAGCAAATTAGTTTATGGAGAGTCTGCCTTTGGACTGATAGAGAGAGTTAACTCTTCTCTCATGTCAGTCTCGATTTTCAGTGGGATGCCCATCTTGCCTGGGCTTCCGGAGATCACTCAGGTTTTCCCTCTGACCTGACAGAGAGGGGGGAGATGGAAAGTCTTCTAGTGAATCTTTCCTCGAGGCTCCCCTCTCCCCACCTTGCTGTCTCCTCTCCACAGGTCCCCATGGTTGCCCAGCATTTCTTAATGTGCCCTTTAGAATTAGTGGTCCCAATACAATTGAAAAAGCCTAGTGACGGTGGCCAGGTGAGGAAGGGACTTAGAAGAATGCATGCAAGGGGATGAGAATCTGGATCGCATAGAACTTGTAGGAGAATTTGGGGAACCTAAATTGGATTCTGGAGGGGGTCCCAGTAACCTCAGAAGGAAGAGGCAGCAGGAGATAAGAGAAGGAAGTCCTATTGGTTTCATTGTTGCAGGAAGATTTTCCAGTGTTTGGGTCAAAACGAATGAAGACATATTTGGACTCTCTCTCTCT
>VMDR010001977.1:0-104516 GCA_007922815.1 Macrotus californicus
AACCTAAAACAAAAACAAACTAAGCAGACAACTAGAACAGGAACAGAATCACAGAAATGGAGATCACACAGAGTGTTATCATCAGGGGGGTGGTTGGGGAGAGAGGGAGAAATGGTACAGGGAATAAGAAGCATAAATGGTAGGTAGAAGATAGACAGGGGGAAGTTAAGAATAGTATAGGAGATGTAGAAGCCAAAGAACTTACATATATGACCCATAGACATGAACTAAAGGGGGGGGAATGTGGGTGGGAGGGGGTGTGCAGGGTGGAGGGGAATAAAGGGGGGAAATGGGACAACTCTAATAGCATAATCAATAAAATATATTTTAAAAAATAAAAGGGGGAAAAAAAGAGAGAGGAACATTTCAGAATTTCGGAGGGTAGGGTGGGGGCAAGAATGGGACCTGTAAACCTAGGCATGTGCCCTGACTGAGAATCGAACCTGCAACATTTTGGTTGCAGGACAATTGCAACCAGCTCAGCCACACTAGCCAGGGCTAGAAAAGAATCATTTTAGCCCCCACTGGTGTGGCCCGGTTAGTTGGGTGTAATCCTGCAAAGCAAAGGGTCACTGGTTCAATTCCTGATTCCCAGTCAGGACACATGCCTGGGTTGCAGGTTTGGTCTCCGGTTGGGGTGCAAGAGAGAGGCAGCTGATGGATGTTTCTCTCCATCTCTTTCTCTTTCCTTTCTCCTCTCTCTAAAAAATAAATTAAAAATAAATAAAAATCATTTTAAATGCTCAACCTGTCCATGTTTGTTCTACATTTTTTATTTATAAAATCATGTTCTAGGTTTTTTAAAAAAAGAATGAGAGATACAAAAGAAATCAGCCATAATTTTATTCTCCAGAGATGATGACTAGAATATAAGCTCCAAATGTATTTTGTTTATTGTGTCTCCTTAGTGATTGGAACAATACCCATCACATTGGCTGTTGAATGAATTGAGATGAGTTCTGGGGGGCTGACATTTAGAGGTAGGGTTAGTGTATGCTCTGTAAGGCCTACACCATGAGCAGAGGTAAAAATTCAGAACAAAAGGGCCACACGCAGGAGATATGGGTTTGAATCTAGCAGAGATTAAAATCTGGGAGTTCCTAGACTAATATATTTCGTTTGTCCCATATGGCATTAAAGTAATTTTTGATTAGATGCTGACCTGTAAAAATACAAACAATTTACAGAGACATATGAATTTCCATCTTCTTTTGACAAAATAGAAAGCTCTGGAAACATTGGGATCCCATTCCTACATGTTAAAAAGGCTGGAGCTGAGCAGAGGCTGTCCTTAACAAAGCTCATCTGTTCACTGAAGTTCCCTCCAGCCTCAGCTCACTCACGAAGGCTTCCCTGGAGACACTATAGGCATTAGAGATTGCACTGTCTGGTAGGAGAACTCTGGGACTTGATAATGGAAGGAAGGTTGGGGCAGCGATACAAGTCCATGGGTATCCTAATAGGGAGTTTATAGTTAATTCAGGGGGCAAGTAGAAGGATTAAACAGTGTTCGCTCAGTTACTTCTATTGTATACCAAGTCATCCCAAAACTGGGAGGTTTAAGACAATAGTAATTTATTTAGATCATAATTTTGTTAATGAGCAATTTGCTCTGGCTCAGTTTTGTGGTTCTTCTGGTCTTGACTCACTCAGAGTGACTGGGTCAGTTGTTGGCCCAGCTGCTGGGCCGGGTGGTCTAGTGTGACCTCAGCTGGGACAGGTTATCTCTGGTCCATGTGGTCTCTCATCCTCCAGCATACCAGCCCGGCTCATGTCTGGGTAGGGATCCAAGATGGGGAGTGGAAATTTGTAAGGCCTCTTGAAGCCTCGTCTTGGAACAGGCACACCATCCCTTCTACATTTTTATTGGACCAAGCCAGTCACAATGCCAACCGAGATTCAAATGGTGGGGAAGTAGACTCCACTTTGTTTTCATTAAGAAAAAATCATTTGTGGAAAGTTTTAAGCATATTCAGAAGAGAAGAGCATATAAACCATAATGTACCCATCATCCAGATTCAACAGTTAGCAACTCATAGGTTATATTTTACCATTTTCTTTACAATTATTCTCCCTCCCCCTGGATTATTTTGAATCCAATCCCAGATATATAATTCAATCGTGCATAAATATTTGTAGGAAAGAGTATTTTTTTCTCTTCAATAGTATAATTAATGTACAATAATACATTAGTTTCATGAATAGACAGACTCCACCTTGTGATGGGAGGAGCTGCAAAGTCAGTGCCAAGAGGTGTAGATACGGAGGGAAATACTTTTAAAAAAATTATTTATTTTGAGAGAGAAGGGAAGGAAGGGAAAAAGAGAGGGAGAGAAACATCGATGTGACAGAGAAGCACCAATCGGTTGTCTCTGGCACATGCCCGGCTGGGGACAGAACCCAGGCATGTGCCCTGACTGGAAATTGAACCAGTGACCTTTTGCTTTGCTGGACGATGCCCAACTAACTGAGCCAAACCAGTTATGGCAGGAGAGATACATTTTTATAAAACATTTATCACAGTTACTATCAAAGGTGTATTTTTGACAATACTGTTTGGAGGGGGATACGCTCTGCATGACTGGAACTGTTTTCTATTTGTGACAGAGAAGTGCTGCCTCCCTGCACCCACAAATAACTCCATGCCAATGGACAGGAGAGAGAAAGATGCTCAGCTTCTTCCAGCTTCTTGTTCAGGGACTCCTTAGCTTCAGTTTCAATCCTCATCTTTATAAAAGTAAGACAGTTTCTCTAAGATTTCTGTGGATGAATGAACAAAAAGTTAGATAAGAGAAGGGAGCTGAAGGCCAAGCTAGAAACAGAAAGATGTTTCTACACTGCACAATAGGGTAGATACTACACTCCCTTTGGTCCAGCTGGAGCCTACACCACCATCTGCATTCATGTCTTTGTGATATGAAGTTCCCTCTTTCTTGGTCAACTTCTCAATACAAGTAGCTACTCAAATAAAAAGGAGGGCTAAATTCACATCTTAGTGTGAATTAGTCTCAGGTATTAGATTCTCTAATACCAGGCAGACCCTAGGTTGTAAGGGAACCTAGAGCAGGAAGGAAGGGAGGGAGGGAGGGAGGTACAGAGACAAAAGGAGGAGGGGCAGTAATCTACTTTCCCAATCCACTTTAGACTAAACAATGTCCCTTAGCACAGGGCTTCTGAAGTCCCGTACTGTTGACATTTGGGCTGTAGAATTCTTTGTAGTAGGAGGCTGTCTTGTGCATTGTAGGATGTTGAATAGCATGTATCTGCTAGATGCCAGTAGTATGCCCTACCCCACCCCATCTCCCCTGAGTTGTGACAACCAAAAATGTCTCTAGACATTGCCAAATGTTCCAGGAGGGGCAAAATCATCCCTGCTGTGAACCACAAAGGAAATCTTTCACAAATCTGAAATGTGTGTGGCTCACATTCTTTAGTGCAGAGAGAAGCCTACCATTAACACGGGGACGCCTAGAGGGCTCATATGCCCGACAATCATCAATGATATCCCGCAACTCCAAAGGGCAGTCTTCACCCAGTGGCTCCTGGTGCTGGCCCTCGGCCACCAGCTGGTAGATCTTCTCAGAATCACAGCCTGGCATGGAAACAACAGGATGGGAGGCTTAAAAATTGCTCTGGCACTCACACAGGTGCCCACGTTGGAGAACTAAGCACCCAGGGCAGTACTGATGGGGATTTTCTAGTCCATTGGAAAGGGACCCTATCCCAGCACCATCTGAGCCAGCCTTCATGCTGGTTACCTTCAAAAGGGATCTTCCCAGTGGTGATTTCCCAGAGGACAATTCCAAAGCTGAAAGAAAGCCAAGAAACTGAGCAATCATAGTGTTTCTGTTTTTCCACACTCTTAGCCATTTCTAGAAACTTCGGTGAACTCTCTGATGGCCACCCAGTTCCACTCAACAGACTATATTATGACGGTCCTTGGACGTGGAGTTTGCCTTGGGCTTTCCTGTCCTGTTCGTCTGAGCTAGAGTCTGTGCCAGAACGAGAACATACCTGTATATTTCAGCTTTTAGGTCATATTTACTATACACATTTTTCAGTCTTTCAGGCGAGACATATGCCGAGGAACTGATTCTCTTTGCTTCTTTTCTCTTAGTTGCTCTACTGATGGAAGTCTGCGTTTTGCTCAACTCAAACCCTGAAAGCTAAGTAGAGAGGTGAATGGAAGGAGACAGAAGGAAACAACACGATCTCGGGTTGGGGGGAGTGGGCAGGAGGTTGATGCTGCACGTGAATGCCATGGGATGGCCTTTACCTTCGGGATGAATTTCCAGTGGAGTCTTCTGTCTGCGTGGCTACCCTACTGGCTGGCATTATGGGTTCACTTTACTGTATTTTGCTGTGTATAATGTGCACCCATATTTTTGGCCCAAACTTTCAGGAAAAAAATCTTTCATTTTAATTTTTTAATTCCATTACTTATTTATTTATATTTAGAAACAAAACCACATCATATTCCAGGCCACTATTTGCATATGGATATCGTTATTGCTTTCTAGAGTTACACTATTAATGTATAACCATAAATAAAAGAATTAAAAATATTTATATAGATACGGAACTAGTACTACCCATGTATAATGTGCATCCTTCCTTTTCCCTCAAATATTTGGGCAAAAACATGCACATTATATGTGGTAAAATACGGTATTAGGGTGCACTGACCAAGAGAAACACAAAGAGTTTTCTGCTCTATAAAATGGGGCGATGAAGATTACTTTAGATCACCATTATAGAGCCCCTGTAAGACTTGGGAAGTTGCAGTTGTTCTGGTATTACTGTGTTAGACACAGGGCTTTTTCATGTGAGGGCTCAACTCCACTAAGTGAGGGCGGACAGAGGTGCATAGAGGCACATGGCTTACTCTCTCTCGGAGGCAGGGGAAAAAAATGACACAGGGGCATCCCCTCTGTTCTGTCTGACCCTACAAAAGAGCCAGCCTGTTCCTTTGGATTTTACATGACAACTGTGAGTTACCCCTATTGACCCTGCATGGCCAAGGCCCTGCTCTTAAAGAAGCAACAGCACAATTAATGGGAGCAGATGTCCTTGCTCCATACACATCTGTCATGAGTACCACCAGTGTGCAGAGGGCTGCCAGCCTTGAACTCAGTCAGATAAACAAATCTAGGGGCAAGATCAGGGAAAGAATAGGACATTTAGAGGGTCCATCCCCTTTCCATTACATGCCTACTGAGCACTGACATCCTCTGACACCTGGCACCATGACACCAGAGACGAAAGGCTGAGTAGCACATGTCATAGTAAGGTGGGACGAGGACCGTGTGCTTCTGGAGCACTTACATCACACTGCGAGGAGGAAGGCACAAAAGGCAGAGAAGACCTGTCCTCTGTTTTTTAAGGGCTGTCCCTCACATTCATAAGGCTGGAAGACAGTCACTATGGATGACAAAGAAAATGTTCTCTCAGCATTTGGGAATTGTGGACATTGAGTGAAGCCCTTTCTCTTCTGTATGAGAATCTGACTTTTTAGTTCCATTCTCCTGGGGACCTGATAAAGGCAGACTGTCACCGATGCTCCAAAGTAATATTGTTGATGACAAAAAATGGTCACTGATTGGCAAATGCCTATGGACAATGGGTATGGAGACTATAAAGAGCTGACAGGGATGCTGGGCTTTGTGGAGCCTCTATAACTGGAATGCCCCTTGTGGGGACACTTGAAAATACACCTGAGAAGTGGTTATAAGATAATATTGACCTCTGTGGGTCATGAGGCTTCTAAGGCTAAAGGGAACCACAGCCACCTGAGGAGATCCTCTTTCTCTAGCACCTGGGGCAGGGCAAAGAGAATATCTCCTGGATAACTGTGGGGACTCCCACAGCTGACCTGCTGGCAAGCTCTGTTTCCTGCACAGTAACCTTCTAAGTAATTCCAAATGCGAAGTGTGGCCTTGTGTTAATCCTGTAAGTCCAAATGCCTAGTTGGACCTGAGAAGACCCCCGATGCGTATCAGAGGAACATAGAAGTGGTGTCCTGGCATCGAAAGGGAAAGGACTCTTAGCCTATCCCTAAGTGGGCGGTGAGGAAAGACAGGCATTGTAACAGCAGGCAGAATTGAGTCTGGCCTGTGGGGGGCACATGGGAAGCTGTCCAGGCAGGGAAACATTTGATTTCAGTTCTAAGGTTAAGGCAGAGAAACAGGAGGCACAGCCTTTCTGGGAAACAGGTGTCCCTCTCCCAGCACCACACAGTCACAGAAGTCGAACTCAAAGAGGCCCCTGGAAGGCCACGCTCACCTTCACTTGGTAGCTGCTAGTCACCAGGAAGCTCGTGCTGTTGATGTTTCTGTGGAGTTCCGGGGTTTCTGAATGGTGCAGCCTGGCACGACCAAGGGCGGGGAGCGTTAGTGACCTTTGCACAGACCTTCCTGGGGGCCTTGACAGTCATTACTGCAGTGATGAGGCTGATCCGTCCCGTGACTTCCTCACGGGGAGCTATCCATCCACAGATGGGACAAGGGGCAGAGGGACAGGGACAAGTGGATACAAAACTCCTAGACACTTCTAGCTATCTACAAGGGCGAAGGGGCTCCAGTGCCCATCGAAATTCCTCTGCAGATGGCAGCTGGGAGCTGCGAACAGCAAAGTAAGCTGGATGGGGGGTGAGTGCACAGGGCTGCTCAAAAGGATCAGAGGCCACCCAGATGGTGCACTAACAGCACCCTCCCACAGCCCAAAACTACTTCTCATAACACCCACCTGTGCAGGGAACGGAGTTAACATTAACTGTTAATTAACATCAGTTATGAATTATATATAAAATAAATAGCTAGGGCTACATTTCCAAAAGTATGGAATACACAGTATGCAAGATGACATAGAAAATTACTCTCCTTTTAAGTTCAGATTACATTAAGGAGGGAGTCTCAGTTTGGTGTCAGGTGTCTTTAATACCTCTCTAAATCTTCTAAGATCTCCTTTGTACAAAGTGTGGGTCTGGTCGTACACCTTTCGGCAGGCAGCATTATCCGGACAGAATTTAGTAATTTATGGTCACCTATCTGTGGCTGGTGATTCTGATTTTGGATTTATGGTAGTGATAGAAAGTGTCCTTTTCTTTTACTTTATTTAGTTGTGTTTTTTTTTAAAGTGAGCTAATTTAAAGACATTATTAAGGAAATAACACTGGGAGAATTGTGGACATGGTAAAAATCATGGAAGTGGCTTGTGAATGACTGACCTGCGCGGACCCCTGGGCTAAAGAAACCATAGAATCTGCATGTAAGAGTAGGGTGAGTTGCCAGATAAAATATAGGACACCCAGTTGATTTTAAATTTTTGATAATCAATTAATTTTTTAGCATAAGTATGTCCCCAAATTGCATACTTCTACTAAAAAAATTCTTTTATGTTATCTGAAATTTTAGTAAAAGTATGTCTTATGTAATATTTGGGATACACACTTACATTTAAAAAATCATTATTGCTTATCTGAAATTCAAATTTAACTGGGCATCTTGTATTTCTATTCGCTAAATCTGGCAACCTGAAGAGTAAGGCCTGTGCAATTCCACAAGGGCGGCCTTCAGTTGTGTGGCCTGGTGCCCACTGGGTTAAGCGTCCCTTCCCCCTCCTGTCTAGGGTTTTATAGTCAGACTAAGTAACAACACAGCTTCAGGAAGGGGAGACTACCTGGGGCTTCTGGCCTGTTCTCTCACCATCCCTGGGACAATCAGTATGGGAGGCAGACTCATTCTGTTCTTCCTGGCAGCTTTCAACCCACACGGTACCTGTATAAGCCTCTGGCGGCTCCCACAATCAGGACGACGCGCTTAGCAAAACTGAGGTCCTTTTTCTGATCCAGCAGCTCCCTCAGGGTCCCAAGCTCACAGTACTCCATGACGATGGAAAATTCAGGTGGGGTCACTGAAGGAAAGAAGATCAGCCCCACTGAGAGGCCCTTACTCTGCATCCATCTCCCCCCCGTCTCTACAGAGACAGACTCAGCTCCTCACTGTTTCTCTCCCACCTTCCACCCCCCTCTCACTCAGTTTGCATCTTGCCCTCATTGAACAGGTCCAATACCCAGAGAGTTCCCATGCCTCTTCTTCGTCATATTTGCCATGTTGTGATTACACATTCCTCTTAGTTATCTCAGCCATGCCTCCCCCACTCAGATGTAAGCCCCCAGAAGGCAGGGTCTGTTTTGTTCACACAGTGCTCACAAAGAGCTTCGTAAATGTGTGTGGAAGGAATGAATGATGCACATACCACGAGGGCTGGTGAGGGGAGCTCAGGCCAGAGCACAGGTCCCAGGTTGTGGGCCTGAGATATAAGAACCCAAGTACAAAGAATGGGTCAGTCACCTCAGCCATCACCCAGGATGACCAACATCACTGGAAGTTTTCCTTTAGTGCCCTGAGGCTGTGGAGAAACTTCTAGTAAGGGATAAGACAGGAGTTGCTGTGTCCCCTCTGTAGGCAAGAGCAATAAAACACAACCCACAGGAGAGGCCATGCTATGAGACAGAATGCAGTCACATTAAAAAATAAAGATAAAAAAGAAGCTGATGCATGAGGTTCTTGGTAAAGGGGCAGATCAATTGAGTTTTTAGGTTTGATCTACATTAATGATGATGAAGGGTAGATTCCTTATTCTGGTCAGTCAGCTTTATAATGCTTTATCGCAACAAAATGCACCCATCACTCAGGCCAGCATCTGAATGAGACCCCCTGGATTGCCAGTGGACTGGCAGGAGAAGATGTAGCCACATTAGTGCAAACCAGCTCTTGGGCTAAAGTCAAATTCAAGCCCTCCTTTCCTGGAAGGAGGTAAGAACCTGCATCGTGGGATGCAAAAAAATTAACACTGATAATAATAACACTGTGTAAATTCTACTCTTTCAGCTGTTCTTTAAAAATGCAATGCATTCTAACATGGAAGACATATGACAGCCCACAGAAAGGAAGACCAAACCCAGAAGCACTCCTTACCTGTTTCGTCAATGCAAATCCCAAATATACGCAGGATGTTAGGAGAGTCAAATTTCTTCATGGTTCTGATCTCATTATTGAAAATATGCCTCACTGTTCTATGAGGATGAAAAGGACAGTTAGGAGTTCAGGCCTGCAAGGTCCCTCTGAGAACATTTAGCGTAGGGACCACCTGTGTATGTGTGGGATAGACAGCATCTCCTGGGGTGAGAACTGGTGCTGTGATGAGTTTGGCCATTGATGGCAGAGTGTGGAACCCCTCAGATGTTTGGTGGCAGAATTAGCATGTACGATACATGCTACAACATAGATTTACCTTGAAAATATCATGTTAGGTGAAAGAAGCTAGACACAAAAGGTCACACACCATATTACTCCATTTATATGAAATAGCAAGAACAAGAAAATCCCACCCTGGCTGGTGTGGCTCAGGGAACTGAATGTAGGCCTGCAAACCAAGAGGTCAAAGGTTGGATTCCCAGTCAGGGCACATGCTTAGGTTGCAGGCAACTGATCGATGTTTCCCTTGCACATCGATGTTTCTCTCTCTCTCTTTCTCCTTCCCTTCCCCTCTCTCTAAAAATAAATAATAATAAATAAAATCTAAATATTTATTAAGCCCTGGCTGGTGTGACTCAGTGGATTGAGCGCCGACCTGCGAACCAAAAGGTCGCTGGTTCAGTTCCTGGTCTAGGGCACATGCCTAGGTTGAGGGCCAGGCCCCCAGTGGGGGGCGTGGGAGGCAACTGCGCATTGATGTTTCTCTCCCTCTCTTCCCCTCTCCCTACCCCTCTCTATAAATAAATAATTTTTAAAAAAATTTATTAAAAAAAAAGAACAAGCAAATCCATAAAGATAGAAAGTAGATTAGTAGTTGCCTAGGGCCAAAGGGGATGGGGGTGAGAATGTATAGGGAGTGACTGCTAATGGGTACAGAGTTTCTTTCTGGGATGATGGAAATGTTCTAAAATTATTTTATGGCAATATATTAAAAGCCGTTAAATTATACACTTTAAATGGGTGAATCTTATGGTACGTAAATGATATTTCAATAAAGTTGTTTAAGACTACTATCCTAATCAAAATTTCAACGCATACATTGAGGAATGCACTCTTTAGTTAGCCTAGTCAACCTGAGGAAGAAGAGTCAGGAGGAGTACTAGATCATGAGAATCACTACAAAGTCACAATAAGACAAGACAAAACAAAACACAGGGTTATCAGTGCAAAGACAAAGTGACCAGTGGAATAAGATAGAGAGGTCTGAGCCAGATCCATGTCGAAGCAGAAACTTCACACACGATAGACGTGGCCCCACAGACCGATGGAGAGGACCGTTTACTAGATGGTGCAGAGAAAACGGGCTGTCTGTGTAGATCAAAACAAAACTAGGCTCCACGTAATATGACGTACAAAGGTGTTGCCAGGAGGATGAAAGCCTAAGCATGAGACAGAAAACTGCGAAGTTCACGGGAGAAATCTAGAACACCTAGAGGTGGGGAAGGGCCGCTCGAAAACACAAATAAAAAATCTTTGGTTGAACTGACAACGTCAAAATTCAAGATGTCTGCTGATGGACACCACTGACAAAATTAAAGTATAGAAAATATGATAAGACCTTTGCAATATCTAAAGCTTATAAATGATTAATTTCCACAATATATGAGGATCTTCTACAAACTGACAGGACAAAAGTGGCAACTGACAGAAAGAAGGGCAGAGGATGTGAACAGGCAATATGGAGAAGTGGAAGCCCAAATAGCTAAGTCATATGCATAAATGTTCAAATTCATTAGCAAACAAAAATTCAAATTAAAATAACTGTAAGATGTTACTTTATAGCCATAAGGATGGCAAAAATTAGGAAGCTGGCTAATACCAAAGGTGCATGGAGACACGTAACCATGGGGCTCTCGCACACTGCTGGAGGGAGTGTGGGCCTGCACCACCCATGCTGAAGAGTAACCTGGAAGCACTCGGCCAATTTCATATTTGCACACCCTGAGATCCGTGGGCTCCTCTCCTGGCAACACAGCCCAGAGAAATTCTCATCCAGGTCCATAAAAGGGTACTTAGGGCAGTATCATTTTTAGTGGGGGGAAATTGGGAATCGGTTGGGTTCCATCATGGGAAAAATAGGTAAAATATGGATCTATACCGGTCAGCAGTCAGAAGGAAAGGCTACAAGTATAATACATGTTCCATGATGCTGAATGAAAAAGGTAAGAATAGTAGGCAACAGACATGTAACATTACCATTTGTGAAAATTAAAAATTCATGCACGTATAACAACATACATTTTGCAAGAACACATACAAACAAAACATACTTTATTGTCTGTGGAGGGGATGGGGAACTGAGAAACATCAATGGAAGGGAATAAAATTTTTAAGATAACTGAATACACAAATAAAAGAGAGAAGTTTGTAGAACTGAAGGAAGACATGCATTTAAGTCTGGACTCTGCTCCTTAAGAGTAGAGGGCAAGTCATGTAACCCTTTGGGGCACAGGTTCCCCCACCTGAAAAGGGAGACAGTGTGCCTCTCTCCTTGGGGAGTTATAGAGAGGAAGTGGAATGAATGATGCACAAGAGAACTACACAACACGACTTACCCAATGTTTCTGGCCTGGATGTTTTTGAATACTTTTATGGCCACTGAAGATTGGTAGTATTTTCCTCTAAAAATTTTGCTGAATTCATTTTCCCTTAGTGGGATCCCATCGAGTTCTGAAATCTCTTCCTTCTTAATCTCCTTGGTTTGATATTCTGGGATCTTCACCACGCATTTCTGTAAGTCTGACGGAAATAAAGAGGAATAAAGAGCTGAGGAAGGGGTCCTACGGGAAGAGGTGTCTTAGAGAACATGTGAGTGGGAAGCCCTATGCCATGAAGCAAAGCTGACCTGGAGCAGCTTTGGAGCTTCTGACTGACTCATTCTGGGGGAGAGGTTGCAGTGCCTCTGAGCGATCAGCAGAGGCACTGGATGGTTCTCAAAACTGCCGTGCCCTTCCTTTCCCTCCTCTTCAGATCCTGTCTCTCCAGCCTAAACCTCCATCTCAATCCATCTCTCTCATTTTGGAGTTCTCCTTACTCCTACTACCACTTGAACTTGGCGTGTAAACATTCAGCATCGTGTCTAGTCATTTCAATTCTAATTGTTAGATACACACTTTAAGCTCAGTAACTCCACTGCCGTTGTGTGTTCACACGTCTCTCTTCCCTCTCCCTTCCTCTGCCCTGTGGCTGTGAGCTTCCGAAAGGCAGGGTCTTTCTCTGCATCCTGCTTTTCTCTAGGCACAAGGCTCTGGCATAAAGCAGATACAGATCTGTGAGATGCGGGATGAAGGAGTATTTTAAATCTGATTTGAATTTGTTCTTGGAAATTCAGCAAATGAAGCTTTGAGGCTTTTCGAGGAAGCTGTCAGCACTTGGACAGGTGCTAGAAGATACCTTGCTGGTCAAGAAGTTCCCTTCAAATGCTTCTTCATGGATAGGAGCCTGGTCTAGTCATGAGCACACCCCAAAACCCGTGGGCTGCCAGAAAATGGGCAGGGGTGGGGGTGGGGCAGACTGGATTCCTAGTAAACAAATGACTTCCGGTTTGGGGGCAGTCAGAAGTGGCAGGGCACGGGGCAACTCACAGTGCCTCACGGTCTCCATGACTTTTTTGTTTCCATTCTCAAAGATTTTAGCCACGTCGATTTCCATTTTTTTCACTGAAGCTTCAATACTTTCACTTCCTGCAGGAAAAAAGAGTAGCAAATACTCAGAAATGCTCATTAAAAGCACATCAAGATCCCCCCCCCCCTTTTTTTTACCTATCACATTCATCATAGTAGGAATTAGCACTCCAGCTCATGAATATTCAGCTTTCTACTTCTGAGCATACAGGGAGTGCCTTGAGCATGGCCATGTGACTCGCTTTGGCCCAGAAGTGAAGGGAAAGGGATGTCACGAAAGCTTCTGTCAGCGTAAAAGTGCTGCGACATTGCAAGTTCCCGGAAAGGACAGCTACCTTGGAGAGTCTCCTGGACTTTGCCTGACTAGGAAATAAACTTTTCTCTCTTTAAGACACTTGAGTTTTTAAAACCACAGTATAATCTAATCTATCCTTATTTAATGATTATGTATGTATGTATGTATGTATTTATTTATTTTAGAGCGAGGGGAAGGGAGGGAGAAAGAGAGGGAGAGAAACATTGATCAGTTACCTCTCAAATGCCCTCCGCTCCCCGCACTGGGGACCTGGCCCACAACCCAGGCAAGTGCCCTGACTTGGAATCGAACCAGCGACCTTTCAGCTCTCAGGCCAGTGCTTAACCCACTGAGCCACACCAGCCAGGGCTGTGCTTATTTATATATTCAGAAATACATTTAAAAATGAACAAAAACACTATACAGGGCAGCCAACTGCCCCTGTTCTCCCGGGGCTGAGGAGTTCTGAGGATACAGGACCTTCAGTGCTAAAACCAGGGAAGTCTCTGATGGAGAGGACTGTGGAGAAACACACAATCTCACATGTTGTGGTAGGAAAGATGTTTGTATGACCTCTGCGGGGAACACCTGGCAATCTCTCTCAAAATTTAAAATGCCTATACTTTTTGACACAACAGTTAGATATGCTTATAGGAAATGTTCCTATAAGCAAAGATGCTTAAGGCAGGACTATTTACAATTGGGAAAAATTGGACACAACTTAAATGTCCATCAATAGGGAGCTGCTTAAATAGATCTGGTCCATGCCTACCAAGGAATACTAGACAACCCTATGGGGATTTATCTGGAAGAGTACTCAAGATTTAACGAGAAAGTAAGGAGCAGAACAATGTGCTTAGGATGCTGCTGGCTGTAACCAGGACACAAAATCTACCTAGTTCAGTATCTGGAAGGCTATTCAGGAAACTGGTGGGGGGATTGTGTCTGGGAAGGAAACAGGCCCATTGAGGTCCAGGGTGAGAGGAGCACTTACTTCTCATGCTGGGCCCTTTTTGTACCTCCTGTACTATGTTACGTACTACTTGATAAAAATGTTTCTTAAAAACTGAAAAGCAAGAACAGAAAGTAAATCCTGTCCTTCAAGCTGATGACACCAACATGCCTCCCGCCTCCACCAAGAAGTAGACCAATAAGTGCTAAAGGTCAGGAAGGCTGGGGGCCACTCCTGCCTTTCAGCTGGGTCAGCCTCTGCACACTTCCCCCGCCACCGCCAATCCCTGATTCTCTTTCTCCTTGTTGGGCGTTTGGTTGGGAGATTGCAGGTGTCTCACTTTCCCCTATCCCCAAAAGGACCCATTTTGCCCACAAGTCTCCTCCAGACCCGATTTGCCCTATTGGAGTGTCTTCTGCTGACCTGATTGGAGATGGACCACCCTCCACATCAAGGCAGAACCGTTATTCTGCTGGGCTCCAGTGCCCAGAAGGTTCATAAATGTCCTTCACCCTCTCATTTCCTCTCTCCCTACCCACAATCCTTGCAAAAAGGAAGAGTTTAGAATTCATAACACAAGGATCTGCAAAGGGGTGAAGAGACCACATTTTTTCCATCCTTCCACTCTGTTCCCTCTTCTGGTGGCCCTGGCTCCACTGTCACCCCCTACTCCAACCTAGCCCATGTTTCATCTCCTTAAAGTCTTGTCTTCCACTGAGCCATCTAGTTCAAGCCATTGCCATCAAACTGGTCTCCTCATTGAGCTCACACTTCTACTCTTGCCTCCCGGGGTATGTTGAATTATTGGTCCCAATTCCTCTCTCCTGTGTGGTAGTATTATACGTGCACACCCTGGCCACAGCTTCATAGTGGGTACACTGTACTCCCCTGCCCCTTCACACTGGGCTGGGCTATATCACTTGCTTTGAATATGAGAGGATCCAAGTAGAAACTTGAAAGGTTCTGGCACTGCTGGGCTTGCCTTTGTGCAATTCCGCTGCAAGGAGAACATTCTCCAGGTACTCACTGCTGCTATAGCCTTGGCTCCAGAACGACATAATTAAACAGACTCAAATTAGACCCGCTGCCTGGAGCCAAGCCCACCTGATGTCAGGGGAACCCCCAAAGGACCCCTAGATCTGTGAGCAGGAGAATTAATGACTATTGTTTTAAGCCTCTGAGGTTTGAGATGCTTTGTTAAGCAGTATTAGTGCGGGAACTAATATAAACCACTGCGGTCCATTGCCACATGACAGCCCAAGTGATGTTCCTTTAATACAAATCAAATCATGAAAGGTCCACGTTTAAGGTCCTCCCTTCACTGGCTTCCTATGACTCTTAGAACAAAATCTAAATTTCTCGTCATGCCTTCACGGTCCTGCATGACCTTGCTCTTGTACCTCCTGGCCTGCTTCCCCACGTTTACCTCGTATTGCTCCCTCTTCTGTGCCCACCACAGCAAAGCCGTCCTGGCCTTCTGGCTGCTCCAGGCACTTGCCACATTGGTTCCCACCTCAGGGTCTTGGCATCCCGTTTTCTCTGCTGACAAGGTTCCTTTCTCTCGTCTTCATTCAGCTTGCTCCTTCTCATCATTCAAGCTGTTCATTCCAATGTCACCCAGTCAGAGAGGCTTTCCCTGAACACTCAGTCTGCACCCACAGTCACCCTCGATTTCATTGCCCTACTTATGACTTACATTGCTGTTAGATAAAACGACTTACTGAACCTTCTGGAGACAGACTTTATGTCCCATGAGGGCCGAGACCTCGTTCACTTTGCTCCGAGCTGTACGTCCAACACTTAGAACAGTACCTGGCATATGGCAGATACAGTCATGTGCCTCATAACAACGTTTCGGTCAGCGATGGACCGCACGTACCCTGGTGGTCCATAAGGTGATGGTGGAGCTGAGAAACTCCTACGGCCTAGTGATGCTGCAGCGCAGCACGCCGCTTACGTGTTCGCGGTGATGCTGGTTTAAGCAAACCTGCGTTGCCAGTCGTGTGAAAGCACAGCACGTACCATCACATACAGTATATAATACTTGATAATAAATGACTAGGTTACTGGTTTATGTATTTATTACACAACACCTGTAAAAAAATGTTTCATTTATTTTTAGACAGAGGGGAAGGGAGAGAGAAAAAGAGGGGGAGAAACATCACTGTGTATTCCTCTCGCGTGCCCGCTACTAGGAACCTGGCCTGCAACCCAGGCATGCGCCCTGACTGGGAATCGAACTGACAACCCCTTGGTTCACAGGCTGGCACCCCATCCACTGAGACACACCAGCCAGGGCTACACTGTACTTTTTATCATTCTTTTAGAGTGTACTCTCTCCACCTATAAAAAGGTTTACTGTAAAGCAGCATGCCGTGTTATGCCAGCAGCAACCTCCTGTGTCTTGTGTTTCCTGTGTCTCTTGATTGTGTCATATTCTTTTGTGCTTGACTTAATCTTGTGTTGGTCTGTGTGGTGGCATCTATACAGGCCTGTGTCCTCAGAGCCACAGGGTGTCCCAGTGTAGCCCAGGTGTGCAGCAGCCTAGGCCACCTAGGTTTGTGCAAGTGCACTCTGATGTTCACACATCGAGGAAATCGCCTAATGGCACACTTCTTAGAATGTATCCCCATCATTGAGTAGCGTTTTTATGGCTGCACTCAATTCATGTTTGCTTAGTTAATTAGTTACTTCTTCCTCCTGGGTAATTTACATATTAACAGAAGGTCCTGGAAAAACTAAGGCTGGAAGGAATTAGCTCCTGGAATTCCAGGTGTCACACCACACAGAGAATAGAGAAGCAAAGAAGACTATGTCAACGCCCCCACCCCTTCCCTACTCTGGCCCCCACCATATCTGGGCCCAGGGATGTTAGGGGTTCTGAGTCACAAGAATAAACACCTGCCCGAACTTCTTCAGCCTCCCTGCTCCTTCGGTAAATCAGAATGAGACTAGCTCTGGCTGGTGCAGCTCACTGGATTGAATGCCGGCCTGAGAACTGAAGGGTCACCACTTTGATTGAGGGCACATGCCTGGGTTGTGGGCCAGGTCCCCAGCTGGCGGGGTGCGAGAAGCAACCGACTGATGTTTCTCTCGCTCAGCAATGTTTCTCTCCCTCTCTCCCTCCTTTCCTCTCTCTCTGAAAATAAATAAATAAATTTTTTTAAAAAAGAAGGGAAAAAATGAGACTAAAATGTCCCAAAATAAACCTTACCACTTGGGCTTTGGAGGACTCGCCAATCTTCCTCTGCGTCCCGCTGATCCTCCTGCTCCCAGCTCGCTCCTTGGCTGATGCCTGAAGTAGGCACCCACTGATACACGTGAAGCCTCAGTGAGAGCTCCTTGTGGACATCATTCAACTCCTTGTTTATGTCTTTAAAGAGTACTTTGTCCTTCCTTGCTGTTAGAAACTTAAGGACGTTGGACTTATTGCTGAAGTTATCTATCTCCTTCTTAGCTTTCTCTAAGACAGCCTGGAAATTGTCCAGGGCAGTGGTGATCTCAGCGGGCAGGTTCCTGTCTTGGTCCTGGAGCGTTTGCAGAGGCTGCAGCAGGCCTTGGATCCGGTTCTTCAGACGCCGGCACTGCCCCTTGCAGTGCTGCATCGTTTCACATTGGTTGTACACATACTGGCCTAAGGAGATGACAGCCCCCAACTTATCCATACCTGGAAGAAACTGATGGAATTTGTTAAAGCCTCAGAATCTCCTGCATATTTACTACTGCACTCAAGAGTGTCTGTGATTGGAATGGCTGAAGAGGTCTTCCCACAATTTCATGTAAGGTACAGGTGTTTTGCTGTCCACCGAAGTCCGTTCTGCCCTTCCGTAATAACAGCGTGGCTGGAAAGTATCGGCCCACCTAGGACTGTATCTCCCAGCCTTCCTTGAGGCGTGATGTGGCCATGTGACTAGTTCTCACCAATGGGATGTGGTGGACATGTTATGTACTACTTTGAGCTGAGGCAGGTTTGTCTCCTCTACACACTATCAGCTGGATGCATTGGATGACACAGCCCTGGGGGTGGGGGTAAAGCCCCAAGAAGGAAGGTGGAGTCTCAAGAAGGCAGAACCCTGGATCCCCAAATCGTCACTTGGAGGAAGGCTGCTCACAGACCTGGACCATCTACCACGGACTGTTAAGTGAACGAGAAATGAACTTCTACCGCACCTGAGCCATTATATCTTGGGGTCTATTCGTTATATCAGTTTAGCCTACTCTAACAGAGTATCCTGCCAAGGTATAGGGGTGACCACAGCGTGGTGGGTTGGAAAGCTCAGGGCCTGTCTAAAGAAGGCCAGAGTTACCCGGCAAAGATAAAGGGCCCAGTGGTGGACGACCTCCCAGTTTTAAAAGAGCGGTCAGAAATCTGGATGTTTATGTCCAAGCTCTTGATTTAAAATCCTGCAACCAAGTCAAAAAGTGCTTTAAAACCTGTGCAGTCCGACGCTGTGCGGGTGCAGCAGAGCACGACTGCCCCGGGTATTGCCGTGAAGCCCCAACTGGTACCCTCGGCCACAGCTGGCCAAGGACATTCAGGGTTGTGTGTGCTAGAAATCGGCTTTTGTCGATCTCCACTTTTCCTTTCTATCACTTTCCCAATGCTTGAGCGTCCTTGTCTCCCTAGTCCTGGCCTCCCGCTCTCTCTGTTGTGTTTTTAGCAAGCTGTAAATGTGTCATAGCCTCCCCGTTAGCCTGGGCATCAGTAAGACTTCATGTTGTGAACGCTGCCCCCCTCAGAGGGATCAGCCCTAAAGACTCGGGGAACGCCCAGGCCCAGAGGAATCGTGGTGGACATCTGTGTCACCTTCACAGCACCCACTTCTTCTCTACTTTCTATTACTCCTCGATCTTAAATGACTGTCTGCTTCTCCTCCATCCAGCAGTGGGTTTGAAGGGAGCTGGCCCCATCCCTGGTTCTAGAGGTTAAGGTTGATATATCTAAGCCAGCGGTTCTCAACTGAAGGTGACCTTGCCCTCCAGGGGATTTCTGCCATGTGTGGAGACATCTTTGATCACCACAACTGGGGGATGGGTGCTATTCACATAGAGTGGGTAGGTGGCAGGGTGCTGCGATGCATTAGACGGCCCCTCCACAACAGAGAATTATCCAGCCCAAAATGTCCATAGTGCAGGGGTTGAGAAAACTTGATCTAACCATCAGACAATTCCTAATAGACTGTCACAGTGATTGATTCAAAACTGGGCACCTGGGCTAAATTGAGTGGAGGGGAATGTTTGCTGGGGAGAGTCCTGGGTCCTCTAAGGCAGCCCAGGAAGCCAGCTCCTCTACATCTCTCTATTATCTGAATGTAACTGAGAAGGCACGGGGCCCCACTCCCAAAGCCTTGAGAAGAGGCAACCTACAAATGACAGAATGCAAAGACAAGGGTGGAATCTGAGTCCTTGACAACTCCGAGCCACTGGTTTGAACCGACCCTGAAGTCTACCCCGTTTCTCAATTATGTGTTTCATGAGCCAGTAACCTTTATTATAAAGCCAGTTTGAATCATATTTGCTGTACCTGTAACTAAAGGCAACTGGGTTCAGTAATGAATGATGATCATCATGACAATGACCACAAATCTCTCTACTCATTTACTGTATGCTAAGTGCTTTGGAACCATGAGCTCACTGTTGATAGATGGAGATACTGAGGCTCAGGAAGTTGCATATAAATAAGTACAAGACCACGGAAACGGTTTCCGAAGTACTTTCACACGGACTTCATCTCAACAGCTCCACGAAACAGGTGGGCCACCTACTATCGCCATGTTACAGATCAAACTGCAGTTTGGATGATGAAATTGGCCTGAAACCCAAATCTGGCGTTAAAGCAGGCATAAGAAACTAGTGGAAGTGAAACCGACTAAGCAACTCGTGGGTACACTTCTGTTTTTCTCGCCTTAAAGCTGTACGGACCTGCCGGCAAGGGAAGTAACAGGCCTCACGGTACACCTAAAGACTCGGTGGGTCTTGGGCTACCCGGTTATCCCCACTTGCTAAGCAGATGCCTTCAAGGCTGCTTCTTGGGACCCCTGAGGGCCATGGATGGACTTGTACACTTTTCTCCGGTCCACTGGAGACAAGAGCAGATGAGAGTGTGGTTCAAGGACTTTCAGCTTCATCGCTTCAAGCTGCAACTACCAGCTTCATCGAAAACCTACATCTCAGCAATAACTACGCAGAAGAGATAGCAGGGAAAACACCTCGCGCACAAAGGTGGCAATCTGAAACAACACCTTTGCAGGAAAAGTGGTGATGCAGTGTGAAGAGAACCACACAGAACAAAGCTTGAAGAAATGAAGAGAACTGTTATATTTCCAGCTGGGAAGATTAAAAAGGAAAACCCTGACGATCCTCCTCAAATTCACACCCAACCTAATGCGATTCCAATAGAACTCCCAATGGTGTATGTTGGTATTGAAACTAAATGGTCCTAAAGTTAATCTCAAAGAGGAAATTAGTAGGCGTAACCAGGATTTTAAAATAAATAAGAGGACTTATCTATAAGATTAAAAAATATAAAAAACTAGTAATTGAAATTGCTTAGGGCTTATTAAGTACTGATAAAGAAATCAAAAGGATAAAAGGGACTATAAATACATATACATTTTGACTCAACAATGTGAATTTCTAGGAACTTATGCTGTAGAAAAGCTTGAACGTGTACAGATAGGTGGATACTAAGATGTTCATTGCTATGCTATTTATAGTATGTAAAGCTGCCAAGGAGGGAAAAAAGTTACTATTTTTAAAAGTGAAGAATATTTAAATGGTACTAAAACTATATATCTAGAAACAATCTGCCACCTCTCTTCCCAGGAGCATGGCTGCTCCTTTCCTTCTCCCCTTCTTACCCCACAGGTGGGCATCTCCTAAACCCTAAGGGTCCCCACGAGACTTGCAGCCAGGGAGCACCGGGCAGCAGCGGCTTCTGGGGCTAACCCCTGCCCCTGTCCCCAAGACCCCCTTTTCTCTGACTTCTTAGTGAGCCCCAACCGCCAGCCTAGGCTCATTTCCCCGCCTAGTCCCTCTCCTGTAGCGTCTTCTAGGCTAAGCCCTTCCTTGTTTCTCTGTCCGCAGCTTTAATAAACATCCTCTAAAAATCACTTGGAAAAAAGTAATCTAATGCCATTTCCTCTTCTCAAAAAAAAAAAAAAAGAAAGAAAATCAAAAAAAAAGAGGAAAGAGTCAGGCATCCCTCTGTTGACGAGACAGTAAGTACTCTTTCTCCTTGTGCCTAAAATGGATCCCAGAATAGCAAGAGGGAATTATTAAGTTCTGGAATCATCTACCTCGGCAATTTGCCCCACGGACAACCTGGAGTTCGTCTGTCTAGGGTTTCCTGAACAGTTCTTCTGGGAGGGTTCCGAGGCCCCTCCGACTCCCACCCCGTTCCACGTCTTCTCGGGCAGAAGGCAGTCAGAGACCCGAGCAGGCAGCTCCACCAGCGTTGCGGAGGAAACGAAACCACCTCGGTCCCGAGTTCAAGGAAACTGAACAGTGGGTCACCACTCCACCCCCCCCACCACCACCCACGCCGCATCTCCCCTCCCAGTCCAGGGATCCAACCGCAGCCCACTGCCCTCCCGCCTCCGGGGACCGTGCCCCAGGACGACCCCCAGACTCACCCGGGCTCCGCCTGAAGGCGTCCAATCTGTCCCGCGCACAGTTCCAGGAAGACCACTCCGGCCAATCGGTGCCTTCTGCCCAGGGGGGAGGTCTGAGCTCCTGAGCCCCCTTCCCTTCGGCGCCCTGCGCTCCCGCACTCCCTTGTGCCCTGTCGCGTCCGGCGCCGTCCTGTGCCCTTTCGCGTCCGGCGCACTCTTGCGTCCCTCGCTCCCCACGCTCCCGCGCCCCACCGGACACGACTACAGCTGCAGCAGGGCCGTCCCTCCCCCCAAAAGTAAAACCCTGTTGGGTGCCGTGCCCGAACGCGCTCTCCCAATCAGCGTGTTGGACGGCTGTCAGGTCCTGCGCCCTCCAGAGGCCACCGCCCCGGGATGGGGCGTGGACCGGGAGGTCCGACAGGCCTGGGAGCTTTTCGCAGGGTTTGTGTTGCCGCCCGCGCTGCGCCCTGGCTCCAAGAACCCCTTTTCTAAGCAGTTCAGAGCGAAGTCTCCTCCCTCCCTCCTGGTATTCCCTTCCTGCCCTTTCCGCACTCTCCCACCTTCCCACACCCACTCAGCACTACCGATAGAATTCAGTAAGTCTCCCCTACCACCTCCCCACGGGCTCCTGGAAAGTGCCATTCAAGGGAAGCCACGAATCATGAAGCCAACTTTACCACAGGCTAAATGATATAAACAAGAGTTAAGTTTCTACAGCATATTTCTGGTCACAAAAACATCACCAGACTTCTCAACAAACACCCCCAAACACTCCTAATATTAAACATTGAGGGGGAAATGTGAACTCTACATACACATAAGAAAGATTAACAAAAACAAATAGGATCATTCTTTTCCAACCTACTTATTCCAGTTTAGGGTCACGTGGCTGGCACTCTCCCCCAACCTCAGGGCCCAAGGTGAGGCCCCCCTGCTCCCCGACAGGATGCCCTTTGGCCCTCCATGGCAGGGTGCCCTCATGCCCACACCACACTCACTCAGACTGGGACAACATGGACAGGCCAGTTCAGCTCACGTGCACATCTTTGGGACGTGGGAGGAAACTGGGGCCCCCCAGAGAAAACCCACACAGACAGGGGGAGATCGTGCAAACTCCACACAGACAGCGGCCGTGGCTGTGAAGCGCTTTTCCCCCCATCAGTGTTATAACAAAACCACGTCGAACAAATCTATGTTATTTTAGGATCTGCTGTATTCACTGGTGCCAGGCCCTCTGTGTGGGGCTGGGGATTCAGAAAAGAATAGAGCGTCCCAGAGAAGTATTATCACCAGGACACAGAACGGGAGGATTTCATGAGCAAAGCAGCATGTGCCTGCTTCTCTCTGCTTGAGAATATTGGGCGGTGGAGGTGGGGCGAATAGACAAACCTAAGTGGGAAAAAATTACTTCCTGCTCTAGGTTGCAATTCATTCTGCTATAGTGTGGGACATGCTTTATCTAAGCGAGCTGTGTCCCCAGCTAGACAGTCTAAGTAATGTCATTCATTTACTCATCTGACCATTTCCCGACGAAGGGACAGAATTGGGCTTCTTGGGTTGGGAAGGCAGCGCAGGGGGAGACCTAGGGTGCTTGTTTACTCACTGATCTGTCCCCGCTTTTGTTCTCCATTTACTGCATCATCAGTTTTCTTCTTACCTTAGGTGAGGTCCCCTAGAAACAGTCCGAGAAAGAACTTCAGGTACAGGAGCTTTATCAAAGGAGGCTCTCAGGAGAGAGAGAATAGGATACAACAGGGAAGTATAAAAGGTAAGCAAGGATGCGGTCCCTGTGGAGACTAGCGTCAGCCAGATTCCATGTTGAGATCTGGAACATGAAGCTCTGGGATGAGAAGCAGCTCCCATCCTGCCCAGCACAGATCACAAGTGAGGTCACAGAGTCTTAACAGATTTAAGAAGATTAAAATCATACCAGCCCCAGCTGGTGTGGCTCAGTGGATTGAGTGCCGGGCCTGCGAACCAAAGATCGCTGGTTCGATTCCCAGTCGGCACATGCCTGGGTTGCAGGCCAGGTTCCCAGTGGTGGTGCGTGAGAGACAACCACACATTGATGTTTTTCTCCCCTTCCCTCTCTCTAAAAATAAGTAAATAAAATCGTTTTAAAAAATCATACCAAATATTTTTTTGGCCACAATGGAATAAAAGTAGAACTCAACAGCAGAAGGAAAACTGGAAAGTACACAAATATGTGGAAATTAACAACTCTTTTTTTTGTCCTTTTTAAAAATTGTTGTTCAAGTACAGTTGTGTCTGGAAATTAAACAACTCTTGAACAAGCATTGTGTTAAAGAAGAAATCAAAAGAAAATTAGAAAATGTCTTGAGACAAATGAAAATGAAACACAACACACCCCAGCAAGAAAAGAAAAATAGGCCAATATTTCTAACATAAGATGATGGAAAAAACCCTCAACAAAATACCAGCAAACCAAACCCAACAGCACATTAAAGAGTCATACTCCATGACCAAAGGGCATTTATTCTTGGGAAGCAAGAACGGTTCAACATATGAAAATCCAATAAGGCGATGCACCATGTTAACAAAATAAAGAATAAAACACATGATTGTCTCAATAGTTGTATAAAAACAACTTCACCAAATTTCACGATGAAACTCTGAACAAACTAGGAGCAGGAGAAAACCGTCTAAACATAATAAAGACCGCATATGACAAGCCCACAGCTAACGTCACAGTCAAAGGTGAAAAACTGAAAACATTTCCTCCAAGATCAAGAATAAGGCAAGGATGCCCACTCTCCCCACTTCTCTTCCACATAGTAACGGGAGTCGTAGCCAGAGCAATCAGCCAACAAAAAGAAGTAAAATGCATCCAAATGGGAAAGAGAGAAGTAAAGCTGTGTCTGTTGATGACAGGATTTTTATATGTAGAAAACCCTAAAGAATCCATTTGAAAAACCAGAATAAATAAATTCAGTGAAGTTGCAGGATACAAAATTGACCTACAAAAATCCGTTGTGTTTCTACTCACTAAGAACAAACTATCTGAAAAGGAAACCAGGAAAACCACCCAATCTACAACAGCACCAAAAAGAATGAAATACTTAGGAGTAAATTAACTAAGGCGGTGAAAGAATCATACACTGAGAACTAGGAACACTGATGACGGAAACTGAAGATGGCACAATCAAGTGAAAAGACAGCCGTGCTCATGGCCCGGAAGACTTAACATTGTGAAAATGTCCATACTGCCAAAGGCGATCTATATAGATTCAGTGCAATCCCTGTCAAAACCCCAAAGTCATTTTTTACAGAACTAGAAAAACAATTCTAAAATTAAATACGGAACCACAAAAGACCATGAAGACAAATCACTCTTGAAAAAGAAGAACAAAAGTGAAGGTATCACACCTTCTGACTTCAAAATCTGTCACAACACAACGGCACTGGCCTTAAAGGCCAACATACAGAGCAATGGAAGAGAACAGGGAGCCCACAGAGAAATCCATATTTGCATGGTCAACTGATCTTTGCCAAGGGTGCCAAGAGTATGCAAATGAGGCAAGGGTAGCCTCTTCAAGAAATGCCATTGGACCCTTATCTGACATCACACACAAAAATCAACTCAAAGTGGAGTAAAGACTTAAACATGAGACCTGAAACTATAAAACTTCTAGAAGAAGACATAGGAGAAAAGCTTTGCAATACTGGTCCTGGCAGCGATCTCATGGATGTGACATCAAGAGCACAGGTAGCAAAAACAAACAACTAGGATGACATCAAACTAAAAAGCTTTGGCACAGTGAAAGCAGCAACAGAGCGAAAAGGCAACCTATAGGACGGGAGAAAATATTTTCAAACTATACATTTGATAAGGGGTTAGATGGGTTGTCTCTCACACGCCCCCCCACGAGGGACCTGGCCCACAACCCAGGCACGCGCCACCACGAATCGAATTGGCGATCTTTCAGTTCACAGGCTGGCGCTCAGTCCGGGAGCCACACCAGCCCGCACCTAATAACCAGATTATTAAAGATGGGTTAAAGGACTTGAACAGATGTTTGGGTTTTTTTCCAAATAAGACATACGAATGACCAAGAGGTATATGAGTGAATGTTGACCATCACTGATCATGAGGGAAACACAAATCAAAATCGCAATGAAGTTTCTCACACCTGTCAGGGTGGCTGTTATTAAAAAAAAAACACACCCAAAAGTCAACAAATATTGGTGAAGATGTGGGAAAACTGGAACTATTGGTGGAAATGCAAAATGGTACAGTCATTATAGAAAACAGTGTGGAGGTTTCTCAAAAAGTTAAAGGTAGAACTACATTACGATGTAGTAATCCCCTTCTGGGGATTTATCCAAAAGAACTGAAATCAGGATCTCAAAGAGACAGACAGCACTCCCATATTCCCTGCAGGACTATTCAAGATAGCTCAGATGTGAAAACCATCTAAATGTCCACAGACAGACGAACTGGTAAGGAAAATGTGGTATATACATACAATGGAATGCTTCTCAGCCTTGAAAAAGAAGGAAGTTCTGTAATACACAACACCATGGAGGAGCCTTGAGGACATCACGCTAAGTAAAGTAAACCAATCAAGAAAATACTGCATGACTCCACCCACGTGAAGTGCATGCAACAGTCAAATTCACAGAATCAAAACGTGGAACAGGGGCTGTCAGGAGCTGGGGAGAGGGGAAAACGGAGTCACCCATCAGTGGGCATGAAGTCAAGCACAAGGAATGAGCTCCCGAGACCCACTGCACAGCATTGTACTACGGTCAACGGCAAGGCGCCGCACACTTAAAAACTTGTCAAGAGCGTAGATTTTATGTTAAGTATTCTTTTTGCAATTAAAAAAAAAGAAACTAAAAGACTATAAGAGAATAATGTGAACAATTTTATACCAACCTAAAATGAGAGACAGTTTCCTAGACACAAATGACCTGAGTCGAGAAGAATGAGAAAATCTGAACAGACCTGTAACGAATAGATTGAATTCGTATCAGAACCCTCTCAACAAAGAGACGTCCAGGCCAGATGGCTTCAGTGGTGAATTTTACCAAACATTTAAAAATGAATTAACACGAATCCTTCTCAAACTCTTTCAAAAATGGAAGAGGAGAGAACACTTCCTAACCCACTTCATCAGGCCAGCATCACCCTGATACCGATGCCTGGCAGAGACACCACAAGAAAGAAACCACAAACCAGTATCAGTGGTAAAGATAGATGCAAAAATTCTGGACCAAATACTAGAAAACTGAAGCCTAAGGCATATTAAAGGACTATACACCATGGCCAAATGGCATTTATTCCAGGAGCGCAAAGGTGGCTCAGTAGATGAAACCGACGTAGTACACCCCATTAATAGAACGAAGAAAACCCCCACACACGATCATCTCCGTCGTTTTAAAAAGAAAACAAGACATCTGACAAAATTTAACACACTTTCATGATAAAAACACGCAGCAAACCAAGAACAGAAGGGCACTTCTTTAAAAGATGAAGGACATTTACAAAAAACCACAGCTAACATCATACCTAATGGTGAAAGACTGCAGTCTTCCCCCTAAGACCAGGAACAAGATAAGGATGCTTGCTCCCCACCACCGCGGCCATTCAGCATTTGACTGGAAGTTCTAGCCAGAGCAGTTCATTAGTCAAGAAAAAAATAAAGGTATCTGAATTGGATAAGAAGTTAAACTCTCTCTGTTCACGGCTGACATAATCTTGTATGCACAAAACGCAAAGAACCATAAAAGTTTTTATTATAGTTAATAAATGAGTTCAATAAAGTTTCAAGATACAAGATTAATATGCAAAAGTCAGTAGTGTTTCTGTACACTAGCAATTAAAACTACAAAAAGGAAATTAAGAAAACAGTCCTGGCTGGTGCGGCCCTGCTGGTTGGAGCACCGTCCCATGGACCAGAGGGTTGCAGGATTGATTCCCACTTCAGGGCACAGGCACGTGTCTCGGGTTCGATCCCTGGTCAGGGCGCATACGTGAAGGCAGCCGATCAATGTTTCTCTCTCACAGTGCTGTTTCTCTTCCCCTCTCTCTAAAAGCAGTGAAAAACATGTCCTCGGGGAAGGATAAAAATATTAAGGAAACAATTCCATTTACAATAGTAGCTGAAAGAAGGAACCACTCAGGAATAAGTTAAGGAGGCGAGAAGACCTGCACACTGAAAACAACAAAACGTTGCTGAAAGAATCAAAGAGCTGTGGGAACAAACACCTGGACCTTAGGCTCCCCCACCCTGCCACTCCCTTGCCAGTGCCTGTCTCTGCAGACCTGGCAGCCAACGAGCAAAAAAAACAAAACACACTGGCAGCGTTCACACAGAGCAGCCCCACAGAGCCCTGGGTGGGATGGGGAAAGACGGAGAGTGACGCTGGAGAGCAAACGGAAGATGCCCAGCACACCTCATAATGTCAGAGCCTGAGGTCTTTGTGGCACTCTTCTGTCCCATGTTGTGTCCGCCAGCTTTCAATCACGGTGGTGCCTTCTTTCCTTGTGGCTTGTTTCATTCTTAGTGTAAGCTCATAGTCCTGGGAAACTTATAGTCCCTGGGAATTTTTTGAGGGCTGGATTGAAGTTGCATTTCTCCACAGAAATCTGTGAATGTTTCTTCTGAGAGCCTTGTGACTTTACCAGCCAGGGACGTTTTCCATGAAATTTTTGACTTGAGGTGTTTCCGACTAAGCAGTTTGCAGGAATTCAGGACTTGGAGCTCCGTGAGGGCTATGGTTGTTGTATATTCTCAAAAGAGTCTTTCTCTGCTCCACGCAGGCAATTCTACTTGCAGTGCCCTGGAAGGTGGGTTTGTTTCTGGTTCAGTCTCGCACAGAGGATATAGAACTGCGGGGTCTATAGCAGACACATTTGGTGATCCTTGTCACATGCCTCCGGTCCATCTCTGCTCTTACCCTCGGTTGTGGAGGAAGGTTCAGCGTGAACACTGCCTCAGCTTTGATTTCAGCTGTAGTTTTGGTGGATAATTCCTAGCATGCTCACACAACTTACACTGGCTGTGTCCCACTTCAAGGGCACACATCCACCCTTCTGCTCTTGCTCCTGGACCTTTGTCAAGGCCAAGGGTTGTGGTTTGCTTGCATGCCAGGGCAGCCACTAGGTGACGAAGGAGCTGACATCCCTGAAGACAATCCTCAACCAGGAGGTGAGGAAGCTCGTGGATAAATGTTCCAGCCTTTTGTCCTTTAGGTGAACAATTCTGGAAGGTCTCCGTCTGTTTCTCAAGATCCCCCTGCAGAATCCGTATGAGAACCTCACACCCTCATTCTTACAGGGCTCCCCCACCTTCCCTTTCTATCCTCTCACCTCTCATTCCTTATTTCTGCAATCACCTCCCAAAGAAACTTCCTGCATCCATGTTCCTGCTTTAGGTTTTGCTTTTCAGAGAACCTAAATGCAGACATGATCCCCTCTCCCAACATTGTGCTTCTGCCAAAACAAGATTTTCTCTTTTTCTTATCGTTCCTTCTTTCCTGCCACAAGCTTATAAGGTAACTGAGATGAAGTGAAGACGGCAGTCCTGGTGTTATCCAGATTCTACATCTACCCTGTAGCATCTTTAGTAGACACATTTTACTCACTGTGCAGTTTTCACCTAACTGTAAAGAAGGTCCAGTCCATTTTTTGCAGCCATCATATCTTTATAGAAAAGTTAGAACTGGAAAGTCCATATGCGCAGTCCCAGCTTCCTCTCAAGGATGGTAGATGAGACGAAAAAGTCAAGAGAACAGGTAAAGTGGAAAAATGTTGGAATTTTACAACCACAGCCACTTGATTCCAAAACAGTTGCTATGAGGGCAGTCATAAGGGTGCAGAGCCTCACGCTGTCACCAGAGGGCAGCAGAAGCCAGGGCACAGGTGGAGATGCAAAGACCAAAGAGTGTAAGCTGCCAGCGACCTGATAGAGGCGAGACTAACATTTCCTGGGGCCTGTTACAAGCTGGACATTGTGCTGGCACAATCGGAAATTGTACAAAGTTCAAAGGCAGGGACTGAAGGTCAGAGCCAGTGGAGAAGTGGAACAAAATCCAGTTAAGAGGGCAGTTCTTCAGGTGAGCCAGGAAGTGCCCAAAGACAGCAGGCATGTCTGGAAGTACAATGCCAGAAATAAACATGCACAGCGGCTGTGGGCCTGTTCTCTGCAGAATCATGGAAAGTGAATCGCCAGGGCCACTGAGAGTCAGTCAGCCTGTGCGTTTGCTTTACACTGGTCAGAATTCAAATGGCCTCTGCTGAGTGAACATGAAATATTTTCGATGATTTTTGTGTCTTCTCTCACTACAGAAATAGACGCAATTACATGTCAGAAGTTTCAGGCTCTCCCATCAGGTTAGATGCGTTGGCGTTTTAATAATGCCCCATGCTTGCTTTAGCGTCTAACCTTTGATTCTCGTGTCTCTTGCATTTGACGATAAAATTCTCCACCTCTACCAGATGGTCACTGAGTAGACTAAAGCACGAGTGCCAACCGGCTTGAGATTAAGGGCTTCGTGGCATTTCCTATATTCTTCTCGTCTGTGAGGCAGAGCTCGCGTTCCCTTCAAAAGGCCTTGTGGAAATTCCTACCCCCTGGAAAGTTACAGCAGGCTCAACAAGAAGCGCTTGGAGAATCCATTCCATGTGCACTGAGCAGACCAATAGGATGGCTTAGTTTTGTGAGGGTTTTTTTTCTACTATTTCCCCCATTCCCACCCCCTGCAAGTTTTATTGACAAACTCACTTAGATTTTGGCGTTACTTACTGGTTCTTTTTCAATCTTTTTAAATAAATATTTTTCAATTGATTTTTTTGCTCAAACTCACTCAACTTAGACTTTTCTCTGGTGGACTTGTCAATCTCTTCCTTTGCTCCCCCTGGGGTGTGATGCTCCATGGTCAGATTTCCAGTACCATCTAGGAAATGGGGGTTGTGACTTGTGACAGACTCCAGGCACTTGAGGGATGGGTGGCTCAGGCACATGACACTTATCTTCAGGCTGGGAGCTGCAGGGATAGAGCCACCACAGGCTGCCAGAGTGGGGAGAGGCAGCAAGGGCAGGGGCTCCCTCCACGTGGCCAGAACCTCGCCAACATTAGTTCACATATGCTTCAGCTTCCGAGTCTGCCTCTGCATCTGCTTCCGCTTCCGCCCCCACATCCTTGGGTAGGGAAACCCAGAACCCACCTCCGCCAGGCCTGCTGAACTATACTCTGTGTTGCAAACTTGGATCTGTATTTGACATATTCCTCGGGTGGTGCAGGTGTGGTAACTGCGAAGACATCCTGAGGAACCATTTCACCGAGACTGAGCTGGCCTGATGTTCCAGTTCCCACTATGGGTATTTGTCGCTAGAGTCTTCCTCCTTTGTTTTAGGAAAGTCGATTGGAATCTCAGTTGAGATCTGATAAAATCCAGAGGACATGTCTCCCCAGGGGTGTGCCATGGCGGTTGATGGGAGTGAAGCCGCCCCCATAGTCCCCACACCCCCACCCCATGTGCAGGCAATAAGGGGAAATGCTGTCTGCAGAGAATTTTAAAACAGTAATAAAACCAAGTCAGAAAATAGGAGTTGGTCGGCTTTTTGTTATCACCAGGCCCAGGCAAGTCCACACCACCTGGTCAGTGGTAAACACCCCTCCCTGCTGGACGGACCGTCCCCAACCCCCACCCTTCACGGTGGAGTCTGGTGGCTCAACATCAATAAGTTGCAACTAATCTTTGTTGGTTTCCTTTAAAATGTTTTTATTTTTCAAAATATACAATTTATTTACACCTTTATTTCACAACTGCAGTTTGTATATTTATTCCAAAATCTTTAAATAACTCCACAGTAAACAGTACAAATCACAGGATCGGTCAACTGCTTCTCTTTAGCCTTTATGTTCGAGTTTTTTGTGTTTTTTTTAAGTTTCAAGTAGTAACGGTTTGTGGGTCAGAAGGGAACAAAAACAGGACAAAGGTTTACATAAGCTCAACACGTAGGATTAGAAAGGGCGATCTGAGCAGCTACTGGAGCATTTATACGGTTTATAAATAAGCCCCTCTTGCGAGCAGTGAGGGTTTTGGTTACGGGGAAGAAGGGGCTGGAACCTCATCTGCTGGAGGGAGGGCGGGGAAGCAAATGGGAGGGAGACAAGGCACCAAATAAAGGCTCCTTCTTGGCCTAAGGAGGCACTGGCTGGAAGGGTCCTGAGTGAGGGGGGCGGGGCCCACCTGTGCCAGGAGGAGGTCAAGAACGGCTGGGAATGGGGTTGGGCTCCCACCCACAGAGAGGCCTCTCTGGCCTCCTTGGAGAAAAGCTTTGTGACCCTGGAGGCAGGGGAGAGATGGCTAGAGCAGCTGGTGGTTCCTAAAGAAAGGGGCTTGGGCTCCCGCCAGCCTTGAGGCCAAGGCCAGCTGGCCTCGCCCATCTGCAGAGGCAGGTGAGGGCCAGGCGTGGCCTCAGCCGGAGGCGTCTGGTGGTGCCACCGGAACCTGTGACTGGCAGTGGACAAAGGCACTGCCCTGGGATCTGGGGCGGCCCGTGGGAGGCATCATGCTCTCTCTTCTGGGGAGAGCCCTTCATCCACCTCAGTGTTCTCCACTCACCAGAAAGCCAGAGCCATCAAATTGCCCCCAGGAAGGGAAGATGCGGAAGACGAGAGCCAGAGGCCCTGCAGACCCCATTCTTTGCTGTGGGGGGTGGCTCCCAGGGGGTGACACAGGTGGGTCACAGGCCTGTCAGGAAGTCACAGGGGTCCATTTCCTTCATTCCCCTTGGGGCTGATAACGTTGGCGGGGTCCTAACGCAGTCCTGTGGGCTAAGACTCTGGGCAGAGATGCTGCAGGGGAGGCCGGGATGCTGTGGATGAGAGCTAGTCCCTGAGGGCTGTTTGGCCACCAAGTGGACGTGACCCTCCTATGGTGGGTGAGGAGGGCAATCTCAGGGTCATTCTCGGTCTTCGGGGCCTCCCCAGCACCCTTCACCAAGCCCAAGAGCTCAACAAAGCCCATCCTGCCTGGCCAAGCAAACCTCCTTGGCAGGGTCTGGATGGGGGCAGGGGTGGGGCAGGGGCCGCGGTGGGGCTGGGAGTTGTCACTGCCTCTTCGGGTGGGGTTCTTCCGGCATAAGGGTGTGGAAAAAGTAATCCCAGAATTTAGTGCTGATGCCAAACCCTAGAGAGGGAGATGAATAGGGAGAAGGTGAGGTACTGTCCAAGGAAACGGATAAATCTGCTTGGAAAGGGAGCCAGTCTGTCCCTGCTGGCCTTCCCGACTCCCGGGGCCATCCTGGCAGAAGTCAAGAGCAGGGCACCTGTGTTTCCGGTCTCCTGGGAAGGCCACTGGAATAAACCCACATTCTTCATCTGGTCTGACTTCCTAGGAGAGCCTGGCCCCTGCCTGCCTCTTCCTCCTCCTTCTCTTTGAAGATCCAAGTTCATCTCTTCTTCAAGGCTTTTCACTTGTTGCTCCTGAGCTGCTCTGTTCCCAGATGTAGGATGCTGACTTCTCTTAAGTTAGGCCTCAGCTCTAACGACATCTCTGCAGTGACATCTTCCTGGGCCACTTTGTCTACTGCTCTGCCTTCTAACGTGACAGCCACTAGCCCACAAGGCCGCTAAGCACGGAAAACGTGGGTAGGGACTACATCTCTAATCTCACTTAGTTTTACTTAACGTAAATTTCAATTTCCAAACTTATACTCAGTTCGATTACTGGAAACCTTTTAAGCACATTCAGAGCAATGTGAATCTACTTTTTGTTTTTATTGTAAATTTTATAAATGCTCAATACAGATTAAATATTTCCAACGAAAATTTAGTACCTGAAAGGAGATGTGCTATAATTGCAAAATACACACCGGACACGGAAGATTTAAAATAAGAAAAAGAATGTAAAATATCTCATTAACAATATTTTACACTGATTATATATTGAAATGATAATATTTTGGCTCTAGTTGGTTTACTAAAATATACTGTTAAAAGGATTAATTTCATCCATTTATTTTTACTGGCTAATGTGGTCACTCGAAAATTTAAAAATCATGTCTGTGACTTGCATATTTTATTAGACGGGGCTCGACCCCTCCTGTGCCTTACGTGGTTCCTCTAACAACCTCTTGTTTTATTTTCTTGGTGGCACTTACTGCCTGAAGTGATCCTTTACTACTGACCGAACTCCTAGTGTGCCCCTGCACAGCCCCCCAGGCCAGAGAGCAGGACAGGCGCCCCGGGCTTGCCTTGCTGTCTGTGAGTCCCCGCACCCAGAACGGTGCCTGGCCCTTGGAAGGGGCTTGGTGGTGGCTGCCGGATAAACAAACGATCAAATGAGTGAGGCCGATCCTTACCTAACTTCTGATGTGCAAAGTGATGCTTGACGTGATGGGCCTTCATGCTGTACAGGTAGGAGCCCTTGTGCGGTGAGCCGAAGTGCAAGTAGTAATGGGTCATGTCGTAGAGGATGTAGCCCAGAAGGCCCCCGGCAAACAGGGTGCCCCCCACCGCCTCGGGCAGGAGCAGCTGTAAGACTGTGTACATCAAGGCGATCACCAGAGAAGCTGGCGCAGGGGGGAAGACCAGGCGGGACTCGTCGAAGGGCGCCTGTGGGTGGAGACGCACAGGTGTCAGAGAGTAGCCAGGGGTCGCCTACAGTCACAGTGGAGACTCCCCTCAGAGGATGGGTGGGGGGACAGCCCAGTCATTCCAGCGAGGGGGCAGCGACTTATCCTGGGCAGGCGTGGCACCTTCAGTGGCTTTGGGAGGGTGAGCCACCATGCCTGAAAGCCTAGAGAGACTGTCCTGTTCCCAATTTCCCAGGCAGGATGGGATCTGGAACACGGTGCGAGAACACAGGGTGGACGTGATAAGGGGCAGGAGGTTCACGGTTTAGCGTCCTGCTTTCTGCTCAAGGGGCCACTCTGGCTGTGGAATTTGTAAGGTGCTAAAGAGGAGCCCCAACGCCGACTGCCAGGTAGGGCACTTAGACCGGGGCCTGGCTGTCTGGGAGGGCGACACGCTGGCAAACCAAGGTGAATGCAGACGCTCCCCATTGTGCTAACAGGGTCCTTCTTTGCTCCAAGGGGGTGTTGTCATATTAAACAATAAGAGACGTAGGCCTTAAGCTCTGGAGCTTTAAAAGCCAAAGGTCTGGCACAGAGGTCAGATTTTAGTGACACTTAGTGAGTATTCTGAGAAGAGACAGACCCCTCTCTAGGCTGGAAGAAAAGAGAGAAAGCTGGCAGCAGCCCTGCAGTGATGCGCTGATGAGGGCCTCTCACCCTCAAAGCAGGAGCAACAGGACCGGTGGGATGCTGGAGAGCCAGGCTCAGGAGGGAAGGCGGGAGGGGTGCCTGGGACAGGCTGAGAACAGCATGGTGTAGGGACAGCGGGATGCAGCCTCCTCTGGGCAGACCTGGCTTCCAGTCCCTGCCACGGGGACCACAGTATGGCCCTTGAGGAGCCCCAGGGTGGTGGGTGGTTGACAGCACAGACTCTGGAATCCACAGAGTGGGACACAAGATCCTCCTGGCTATGACAGGTGTGACCTGGGGCATGTTCCTTAGCTTCTTAATTTCTCCAAGCCTCAGTTTGCTGCTCTGTGGAATGGGAAGAACTGCAGCACCATCTTCAGCCGGAAGCTCCACAGGGGCAGTGATCTTGGACTCTTTTGGTCAATGGTGTCTAGAATTGTACCTGGCACGGAGTGAGCGCTCAGTGAACACTTGCTGAATGAATGAATGAACGGGTGGTTGTGGGGACTAAAGATGGTACCTGAATGGTACCTGCAGGGTGCCTGGTGTCAGTAATGGTGGCATGTGGACACACATGCTCACTCTGTCCACGCCCGGTTCAGATTAGGACCCAGTCCTCCTGAGCAGCACCACAGGCCCTGATTTCCTCTTGTCCCCAGCATGACCCACAGAAGGACTGGCAGCTCCTGTGAGTTGGTTAGCGACGCAAGGCCCTGGGAGGGAGCCCGCCCTGCTCACCTTGTGGTGCTGGCCGTGCAAGATGAAGTGCAGCGTGATGAGGTAATAGCTGTTGCCGGGCGGCGTCATGTGGAACAGGAAGCGGTGGAGGAGGTACTCCAGCAGACTCCAGAGCAGCATCCCCAGCACGAAGAGGCCCGGGAATGCAGACTTAGGCATGGCTACCGAGTACTCTGCAGGGTGGCAGGAGAGAGGCAAGGTCAGGGCAGATGGCCCCAGTGGGTGACAAGGCCTGGTGGCTCTAGACGTCCCATCTCACCACCCCATCACCTTGGGATCTGCTGCCCTCTGTCCAGCAGCTATAGGACCGGGCCACACTGCTGGGGCTCTTGGGTCAAAATGGGAAGGAGGCTGCGAGGATCTTTGCTGGGCTTGGAGGGACTGTCTCAGGAAGAGTGGGGCCACTGGCCAGAGATCTGAGGTCTTCCTCATGGGGACGAAGAGGAGCAGCTGTGCCCAGTGCTGTGGTCTGAATGTGTCCCTTCAAAATTCCTATGTTGAAAGCTTATCCCCAAGATGATAGTGTTAAGAGGCGGGGTCTTCGGGAGGTGATTAGCTCAAGAGGGTGAAGCCCTCATGAACGAGATCAGTGCCCTTATAAAGGAGGGCCCATGGAGCCCCCTTCCGCTTTCGTCCCTGCGAGGGCACAAGAAGTCTGTGACCTGAAAGACGGCCTTCACCTGACCAGACTGACCCCCCCCTTAGGAACTTCAGCTTCCAGAATTAAACGTCTGCTGTTTATAAGTCGCCCAGTCTGTGATGTTTTCCTATAGCAGTCCAAATGGCCAAGACACCTGAGAAGGGCGGCCTCGCCTCCCTGGCATGAAGGAGCGGGAGGGACTACCCCAGCCAAGCTGGAGGGGCCAGGAAGTCATTGATGAACAGTGTTAACAACCAGGGGCTGGAGAGCGGTGCGGGGGGGGGGGACAGGAAAACACACTCGGGGAAATCTCAGCGGGCAAGACTTAAACCCCAGCCTATGAAGGAGACTAGAGAAACTGAAGATGATCAGCCTGGAGACCAGAAGACTGGAGATGTCACTGTCACCGTGAGGTTCCCAGCACCCCTCCCTCAGTGACAGCCTGCAGCCCTGAGGCTCTCATTCCTTTCCTCCACCTCATTCATCCCTTGACTTCAGCTCTTGTTGCTGTCCCTTCCTTGTCTATCCTCGCCTTCTTAGCTTTACTTTTTTCCACAAGCCAATGCTTTGGCCACACTTTCTGCCTTTTTTCTTTAAAGCAACAGCTTTATTCAATATAATGCACATATCATACAACCCACTCACTTAAAGTGTACAATTCAGGGTTTTTACTACATTTGGAATGGTGCAACCATCACTGTGGACAACGGTGTCACACGAGAAGAAACCCTGTCCCCATCAGCAGTCACTCCCCACTTCTCCCAGCCCCTCCCGTTTCCCAGTACCCAGAAACCACAAACTTCCTTTCTGTATAGACTCGCTAGTCTGGACATTTAATATAAATGGAATCACACAATATGTGGACTTTTATGATTGACCTCCCTGACTTATAGTATTTTCAAGGTTCATCCATGTTATAGCACATGTCACGGTGTCATCCCTTTGTAAGGCTGAATATAGTCCATTGGACGGACACACCACATTTGCTAATCCATTCATCAGCTGATGGACATCTGCGTTGTTTCCACTCTTTGGTTATTATGAGTAACGCTGCTATGAACATTCTCATACACATTTTTGCATGGACACATGTTTTCAGGTGCCTAGGAGTGGAATTGCTGGGACATATCATAACCATGCTAAACTTTGAGGAACCACCGAACTATTTCCCAAAGACAGCCATTCTCTTTTGACCTTGACTGCACCTCCATCACATGCCTCCATGAACCCCGGATCCTGGACTGGTAGAAGAACTTGCCACTCCTCCCCACACCCATGCTGCTGAGCATGGAGGGTGAGTTGTGCAGCCATGGGTCTGATGCCTTCCGTCTCGCAGCTGGACCCCAGACACTCTCTGGTGACCCTTTCACGTCCCCACGTCCAGCTCTCTCCTTGCTGCCCTCACACATTCCCCGCCCCCCCTTCCACCGAGCCTCCTATTTGCTGGCAAGACAAGGCCTTGGGAAGGGAGAAGAGGCAGAGGATGGCTCTCTCTACAGGCTCGCTCCCACCTCAACCACACCTGGTTCTGCCTGCACCCCTGGGACTTCCTTCTTGCTCCTCAGGAGAGAAGTGTGCCCCGGGCATCTGGGCACTGTATGATGGCGATAATAATAATAGATATTGATCATATCCATGTGCCAGGCACTGGTCAAGGGCTTACATGGATCACGTCACACTTCATCTGAATCCACCCTTACAAGCACTGGCATTGCCCACATGAGTGAGGATGGGGAGCCTCAGACAGCTTACATTACTTGCCCTCAGCCTGCCTCCCCCGAAACCCCGCCATCCTAACACCCCCTCTGGGCATCTTCCACTTCTCCTTCTCCACGCGTTCTTCAGCTCATCTCGAAGACTGTCCTGTCATGGACTCCTCCCCTTCACAGCCACGCCTACTGAAAAGGTAGGCTCGACTCATGACTCTAAGTCACTGCTTCCTGTTGGCTCAACGAGAGCCTCCAGCTGTCTTCTGTGAAGAAGGGTGAAGGCCATTCGCGATGCATTTCTTGCCAGATCTAAGGAATATTTCATTCATCTCTTACTTGGCTGTGGCCAAGTAAGTGACCACACTCTCCTTGAATCCGCAACCCCATAGGTTCCTCACCTGAGGCTAGGAACACCCAAAGAGTCCTTAGTTGGGTTCCAGAGCATCTGCTGAAATGACACCCCAAATGATGCGTCTGTGTGCATTTTCTCTGTGGAGCGAGTCCGCACTTTCCAGATTCTCAAAGGGCCTGGGACTGATAAGGTTAGAACACACAGCTCCCCCTCTGCCTGCTGGGACACTCGGCTTTTCTCTTCTTCTCTAGCTGCCCTTTGTCAGGCTCCATCATGGACACTCTGCCTCTGTCCCCAGGGTCAAAACCTTGACTCTCCACTCTCACCTGCTCTCTGCTGATCCCAGATACCAGCCACACCCACATGCTGACTGTGCCCAGACTTATACCTTCAACTCAGCCAGGAACAGCCACTTGCTACTGGGCATGTCCCTGCAGCTGTCCACAGGCCCCCCAACAGCTCCCAAATGAAGACAATCATCTCCTTCATCCTTCCTGCCCACCCCATCACCCAGGCTGCTCCTCTTGGGTTTCTTCCTCAGGGAGGGTGTTCATGTCCTCACATTACCAAAGGCTCAACTTATCCCTCTCTCCTGCATCCAACCAGTCACCAAGCTCTGTCAGGTCCCCCCTCCTTAATGTCCGTTGACAAAGTAAAAGAAGCTGATACGAAAGACCACATGTGGTACAATTCTATTTGTATGCAGCATCCAGAAGAGGCAGAGATACAGACACAGCAAATTGGTGGCTCCAGGGGTGAGGGGAGGTGGAAATAGGGAACAACTGCTCAGTGGGTCTGGGTTTCCTTGTGGGGTGATGGAAATGTTTTGGAACAAGATGGAGGTGGTGGTTGCACAGCATTGTGAGTGTTCTGAATGCCACTGACTTTTTCACTTTAAAACGGTTAATTTCATGTTATGTGAATTTCACCTTAATTAAAAAAAAATAGCCCTGGCTGGTGTAACTCAGTGGATTGAGTGCAGGCCTGCAAACCAAAGGGTGGCTGGTTTGATTCCCAGTCAGGGTACATGCTTGGGTTGTGGGCCAGGTCCCCCCACTCCCAGTAGGGGGCACACGAGAGGCAACTACACGTTGTTTCTCTCCCTCTCTTTCTCCCACCCTTCCCCTCTCTCTAAAAATAAATTTAAAAAATCTTTTATTTATATCTATCTATCTATCTATAAATATATATATCTTGCTTTTCCCATAAGTGGCCTTGAAATGAGTTCTGAAAATGGTTTGCTATTCACTTAATCCAGAAAGCCCCACAAAATCATGCAAATCAAGAGGTTCAAATCTTTGGGTTCACTTTTTTTTTTTTTTACAGTATAAAATTTTTATATTTAGAATTAGCCAGGTGGACTCAGTTTAGATGATCCCAATTTTGTTGGCAACAGCCAAAGCATCATAGTCTGAAGCCAGTCAAACATATGTCTTCTTCTCCCCATCAGGCCTGATCAGGGTATTGACCTTGGCCACATCAATGTCATACAGCTTCTTCCCAGCCTGTTTGATCTGGTGTTTGTTGGCCTTGACATCCACAATGAACACAAGTGTATTCTCGTCTTCTATCTTCTTCATGGCTGACTCAGTAGTCAGGGGGAACTTGATGATGGCACAGTGGTCAAGCTTGTTTCTCCTGGGGGCGCTCTTCCGAGGATATTTAGGCTGCCTTCAGAGCCGCAGTGTCTTAGGCCTCCTGAAGGCGGGTGACGTGCGGATCTTCTTCTTTTTGTGGCTGTGGACGCCTTTTAGCACTGCTTTCTTTGCCTTCAAAGCTTTTGCCTTGGCTTCGGCTTTGGGAGGGGCAGGGGCTTCCTTCTTTGCTTTGGGCGCCATCTTCGTGAAAAGGCCAAATCTTTGGGTTCACTTTGAGAACACTCATGAAACTGCCCAGGCCGTCAAGGGTGTGCATATCTGAAAATCCACCAAGCGTCTGAAGGATGTCACTTTACAGAAGCAATGTGTGCCTGTCTGTCACTCCAATGGTAAAGTTGGTGGGAGAACCCTGTCCAAACAGTGGGGCTAGATGCAGGGCCGGTGGCCCAAAGAGAGTGCTGCATTTCTGCGGCACGTGCGTAAAAACGCAGAGTTATGCTGAGCTTAAGGGTTTAGATGCACGCTATCTGGTAGCCGAGCACACTCAGGAAAACAAAGCTCCCAGGACGAGACGGCGCAGAGCTGACGGGGCTCACAGGCCGGTTGACCCACACGAGCTCTCCCCGCCACACTGAGGCGACCTCCCTGGGAAAGAGCAGGTTGTCCCTAGACCAGAAGAGGATGCACAGAAGAAAGAGATCTCCCGGAGAAAGTGAAGAAACAAAAACTGATGGCCTGGGACTAAATTCTGCATAAAATGCTAATAAAAGTGAAAAATAAAAGTCTCGCTCGGGTTAGTTCATGGCTTGTAACCCCGGCTCCCCTGTCACCGATTGCTCCAGCGACTGCATCAGCCTTACCCCCACCTCCGCACACTGTTAAAGCCCTTCTCTGGGGCCTTCTGACCCTCAGGAAAAGTTCAAACCCCCAACATGGCACGAAGGTTCCTCAAGAACTGGCCGTGTGGGCCCATCCCTGCCTCATCTCCCTGTCACCCTGTACTGGGACCAAGCCAAATCCCCACCAGCTCCTTAGATGCACCACGTTCGCCCCACTCTCACCCTCATAGCCCTAATTTGCTCTTGTTTCCTTCCCTGCCTTCCCTATCCTGGGAGACTCAGCTCACACGCCTCCTCCTGGGAGGAGCTTCTGCAGGTGCCCCTCAGCACCACCATGCCCCCGCAGCACCCTTTGTCACATTATCGCCCTCATTATCGCCCTCCGCCACACTGTGCTGTGGCTGCGGTTTGACTCATTCGTCCCTGCTAGCTTACGAGCATGTTGTGGGCAGAGAGGCCGTTTCGTGTATGTCTCTGGTGCTTAAACCAGCAGGCGGGCGAATGCACGCCTCTCTGAAGGGCTGAAGGTGATGAGGTTTGGTCTGGGCTGCTCCGAGGGAAGAACCAGGCCCAGAGGGAGGCAGCTTCCAGTTCTGAGCAAGGAAGCACTTCTGAACGGGTGTGCTCAGTGTGGAGGACCACAGGTGACTGCCTTGGGAGGAGAAAAGTCCAGGAAGGTGGGACAGGGAGGTGACTTTCCAGCTCTTTGGACCAGACCGCAGGCCCAGCCCTGTTCTGACAAACGGTTTCAAGTGACTCTAGGCAATGGGAGGGCTTTTCATGCCTCACCTGGAGACTGACACGTGATGCAGCTCGGACTGAACCCCCAAAGGGCCCACCTCTCTCTAAACTGGATTAAGCTAGTGTGACATCCCTCCTCGGCGCGGCCTGCTGTGGCCACATCTGGTATAAGGCACTTGCTTGACAGCATGGCCTGCAAGCAGCCTTGGCTGGGCTGCTCTGGCTGGCCAGAAGCCCTGTTCCCAGGAAGCTGTGGCTCTTTCGGGGTCCTTCAAAACACTCTGGTGAAGTGCAGAGAGCACAGGTTTGGGATTTGCACACCTGGCTACAATCCTGCACCACCTACGTGTTTTCTCAACAGTAAAACATCCCACCCTCCATAAAGGGCTGTTGTCAGGACAGAAGGAATATGATACCTGATTATATGATAACTATATATGTTATGTTATTTAAGCATAACCTTATTATCTATTAATATAATACTCATACATAACAAGTGGCTACTACAATTTTTAAATATAATGAGTCAAAGTACATCTAAGTTCTAACCTGTGGTCCTACTTTTACGCACTTTCTCTGATTCTCCTTAAAGAGCTCTGGAGGGTCCCCAGTTGGGGGAGAGAGTTTCCCATCCCCCTGCCCCCCACCCCCACCCCAGAATGCAGGAGCCCTTCCTTGCTGCTCAGCTCTTGTCAGCAGGGAAAGGACGGGACCTGCTGGAGCATTTCTGGACGCAGACTTGTCTTGACTTGTGGGGCTCCCACAGTGTTGCAGGAGGCCTGCATCCCTGCCGAGGATGCCGCTTGCTTCCAGTCCAGCATGCACTCTGACCCACTCCCAGGCACTGCTCTTGGGGCCATTCTGAATGTGCAGAGCCCCTCTGCTTTTCAGAACATATTCACGCACACATCTAGGAATTTCAGCCTTGAATTTGGTGTCTCCATTCAGCTTCCACTGCTTCGTGGCTCCCTGACTCCTCCCGCGTGGATTCTAGCGTGCCCTTTGACCAGCAGCTGTGCGGCGACCCTGCCCAGCTTCCCCTTGCCTTGCTTTGTGGCTCCTGTTTTCTCTCCCTTGCATGATGAGCTCGGAGGTGAGGGACGCATGTGGAGACCTATCCCTCAGGCTGCCGTTGCTGGCATCATGGTCGCAGGCTCTACACTGGGCCTTTATTAAACAGCACATCTCGGCTCTCTGTAGAGGCCTGCAGTTCTGACCACACCCTCAAACCACCCTCCCTGCTGCGCAAATGAGTCCCTTCCTATAGGTCATGTCTCCACCTCCTCCCTCACCCCAGCATCACCCCTGTGGGCCCATCCGCCGGAGCTGGTACAGAGTGGCATCTCTAGAGGAATCCTGCAGAGGGACCTGGGCCAAAGCTCTGGCAGCCCCTTCCCCCTCCAGCCGCCAGCACTGGTGGCACTGCCACTGTTGGTGATTGTTAGGGGAGCGCTGGGCGGACAGTGGGCGATTCAGTGAGCAGGCCTTCTAAGCAACAAGCCCTGGGCTGTGCCTGAGCTATTCAGCGTGGGCAGAAAAGGGTAACCTTGGCTTGTGGGGCGTGCATGTTAACCCTTGGTGACTGGGAGCAGTTCTGGGCTCTGGGGGACTTCCCACAGCTTGTTTGTCCCCCACCACATCCTGGTCCAGGTGGCAAAACAGGCTTCTGTCACTGTGGCCATGGCCTCTCTCATCTGAACCATTCAGCTCCTCCCAGGAAAGGTGGACAGAAGAGAACTCTCAGTGTGGGAGAAGGAGCCCGCATTTGGTAGAGAGGAGGCACTCCAAAGGCTCTCAGTCAGGAACATTACATGTGATCCAATAAGGAAAGCCCCCCTGAGCTACCCCAGTACCCTACTCCTGCCTGTCCCCTGCCCTGGCCTCCATCTGAGCCACCTGCCATGGGCCAGCACCTCCCTGAGGCAGGCAGCATGTAGCTGGAGGCCCGAGGTAGGTGGTAAGCTTGGGAGGTAGGAGTGGCCACACCCAAACCCATGGCTGCCCTGAGAGTCTCAGTCCCACAGGCTCTTTGGAAGCTGCCCCAAGTCAGCCCTCTCTCTGTCCCCTGATCCCTGAAACTGGGGGGCACCTGGCATCTACATCCTAGCCATGTGACACTGAATCCCTTGCTTGACTCCTCTGAGGCTCCATTTCCTCATCTCTAAAGGGCACGACAATAGTACCTTTCTCCTGGGGCTGTTTGGGAGGGTTCACCAAGATGGTCCCTGGAAGGCACCAGGTTTGCCACTTGCTAAGTGCTTAGTAGAGGTTAGTGGGGCTGTTACTCCAAGTCAGGGGCTCTGCTCCCTGGACCTTTGCCCAGGAGACACTGCAGAGTGCTCTCAGGTCTTTCTCTCCCAGGCTCTAGTCTGTGCTGTGTTCACGGACCACTCGGAGCCCAGTTCTCAGCTGTGCTGCCTGGTGAGCGATTTCACTTAACTCCTTGACAATCCCAGATCACACCTTTTCTAATATTAGACTCAGTGACAAGCCTCTTTCTTTACTGCTATGTCTCTGCACGAAATGACTTCATTTAGTTACTGCTAATGTGTTGCTGTTCATCTGTTTTTTTGTTTTTTGTTTTAATAAAGATTTATTTGATTTTTAGACAGAGGGGAAGGGAGGGAGAAAGAGAGGGAGAGAAACATCAGTGTGTGGTTGCCTCTCACATGCCCCCTACTGGGGACCTGGCCTGCAACCCAGGCATGTGCCCTGACTGGGAATTGAACCGGTGACCCTTCAGTTCACAGGCCACACTCAATCCACTGAGCCACACCAGCCATGGCTGTTCTTCTGTTTTTAAAATCCATTCGGGGTTGGGGTTGGGGGAGTCTGACAACTTTTTTCTTTGGAAGACTATTTCCCCAGATAGGCCTCATTTTAAAATGCTTGTGATATGGTGTGGGGCTCTGTTTTCTCAGAAACTCAGTGCCACAAAGAACACCAAGGTCTCCCACCTCCAGGAGCCACGGGAGCAAGCCAGGAAGGAAGCAACATTACCTGTGGTGAAGGAAGCGAAGAGTCGGACATTGCCCTGGGCGAGGGTTCGGTAGTAGGACCAACTGAGGTACAGCATCAGGGGCATCCAGATGATGGGGACAGTGTACCTGCAGGAAGGCCACCAGGGTGAGAGACATACATGCCCAGGGGCTTGACAGGGTCCAGCTTCCCTAGACATACCTCTCAACTAGAGGGGGCGGGGATGACATGATACCAAAGCATGTGCAGAAAGGGACATTACGGGGGGGGGGGGGGGTTGGGAGGAGAAAACAAAAGAAAGGCCATGAGTCTATCTGCCCAGGTCTCTGAGATGAGTTATTGGCAGAAAAGAACTGTGTCCCTGTGGCTACGGACTTTGTGCAGCGGGACACATGCTGACCTCTTGTGGCAATATAACTAATTGCAGGCAAAATTGTTCCCATGGGTATTAGAGGCTGGAAACCCTTCATGGGAGGAATCTGGAATAGAATAGGGGCAACTTTCAGAGTGGTTTCTGGTAGTATGTTGGGGTGTCACTCACTCAGTGAACAAACCATGCATAGGAATGGATTATACCTATGGCATATTCCACTATCCCTGAGAGCTTACAGTATAGCTTTGGGCTCAGGATGGGGAGGGGGGTACCCAAATGCCCCTTCCCTTATCGTATCAGTATCTGATTGATACCACCAGGAGAGAGGGACAGCCCACCATGGGCTCAGCACAGGGCTCACCAGACAGTCTTGGTGAGGGCCTCGATGAAGTCTGACTGGAAGAGGCGGATGGGCCTGGTCACTGGCTGGTGCACCCACTCGTCGTACTTCTCGCCCAGGTGGCCCACCTGCCACAGTAGGGGCTTCCGCCAGTCCACTAGGTCCTGCGAGAGACAAAGTCGGAGGCTACTTGATATTCATACCTGCACACATTCATTCTCCCGTCTCCTAGTTATAGTATCCCCATCACCGTCCTCTACCTCACACGGTCTGTATAGGGCTACCTACCCTCTCGCTTCAGTGATTCAGGACTGACCAAGCCATAACCTCAGCTCCTGGCCACGGAAAGGGACCAGGACAGACTCATGACCTAAGCTGGTGCAATAGGCCATCAGACACCCTCTGTTCCTGCTGAAGTTGCTAAGTTGGTGAGGCATGGCTCTGGGGTTGCTAGCAGAGCCTGCCTGAGGACACAGTCAATACAGAGGGGGCCAAGCCAGGATATAAAGACACCAAATCCAGGTGATGACACCTGAGCACCCAGATTCAGCCATGCCTGAAGCTTGAAATCGTGCCCAGGACTCTTTAGCTACAGGAGCCAATACCTTCTGCACTGGGAATGAAACAGGCTCTTTCTCCTCTACCACGGGCTCTCCTCTTGGTGTTGCCCTGGGCAAGACATTCATTCAGCCAGTCAAACAATCATTAATTCACAAATTTACTTGATATCTCTTATATATACTCCTATACTAGACACTGGGAAGAATGACAGGAATGTGAGAGATCATCTTTGCTTTGCATAGCTTAGTGCTTAACCAGAGTTCAGACTCTGGAGGCAGGCCTGGGTACAAATCCTGGCTTCATCACTCATGTGTGACCTTGGGCAAATTACCTGACTTCTCTGAGCCTCAGTTTCTCCCCCTATGAAATGGAAATAATAATAACAGTGCCTGCATAAAGTGCTCAGCAAGATAAGGCACACCAGGCAAGATAGTTTAGTGCAGATACAGGCAAGCTGCAGGTGGGAGGCAGAATGACTGGTACACACGCCTGGGTCCAGGGTGGAAGGAAAGGACTTTGCAGAGAACTACCGTATCCGACTGACACCATCAGGAGAGAGGGATGGAGCTCAGACAACATGGAGGACTTGGTAAGGGGGAGAGGAAAAAGTGGGGGGTGGAGATTTTAGGCTGAGATGTGCACGTGACTTCCTGCAGGGCAGGAAGAAACCTGTTTAGAGTTTTAGATGACAGAACACCCCATACTAGGCCCAGGAGTTGGTGCTTCATCCTCCAAGCCAGTTGTCTCCAAGGTGGGGGTGTACACATACCCCAGGGGTACTCACAGGCTGATTGATCCCCAGAGGCACGGAAAGAATATTAGAGACTCTATTTGTATTTATCTCATCTTTAAACTGCATTTGAATGTTTTTTCATGTACATAATACAATAGTGCATTAGCTCATGCAAATAATTTATAGATAATTAAAGTGGAAATATAATGGAAAGTGTGCTCTAATGTTTTACTTATAGGGATGTGAGATCCAAAAGTTTGGAACCTGCAGCTCTAGGTAATGGGAAGCCCTTAAAGGTTTCTAATGCATCAGTATATTGAAGCAGATTAATCTGGACCAAAATCAGCAGACCAAAACCAGTAAAGAACAATGTGGTTGTGGTGAGGGACCACCTTTAAGGTCTGGCTCTGCCATTTATCCGCCATGGGATCCTGGGCAAGTGCCTTTATGTCTCGGAGCCCTTCAGCTCTCTTGCCCATAAGCCGACATGCCCACCACCTATGATAACAGAGAGGGCAAGATGTGCCCAGTGTTCGGCACAGAGTGGATGCCAGTAAGGCTCCAGCACAAGGGGGTGAGGTGGCCACTGCAGGAAAGAAGGGAGGCAGTGTCACGGTGTCAGGGAGAGGAGAAGAGACAGTACGGGGAGCAGGAACTCTCAAGCCTGGGAGAAAGAGTCAGCAGTGATTCTGAAAGTGCCTTCCTGCATCCGTGGCTGGACCCTCATCCTCGTACCACCAAAGCTGGCTCGGCCCCAGTGGGTCTCCCATCCCCACTGGAGGCGGAGCAGCCCTGCCGTCACAGCCTTGGAGCAGGGGTGCAGAGATCTTGGGCAAACCCGGAAGGTCCCCGGGCATTCTCCCTGTGTCTGCGAGCAGGGGAAAAGGCCCAAAGGTGGTTGCGGTTTCCTGTTATGTGAACTTGGCAGTGCCCAGATGCTGGCTGCCTTCCTGTTTTCCAGGCTGGAAGATGACTCAGGTCAGCCTGGAGCCATCCTGGGCAGCACAGGTTACACCAGGCAGTCACCCAACCCCCACCCAGTCCCCTTACTTTCTCCCTTGGGTCTAGTAGGAAACGGATTCACTGGGTTCAAGCTGTCTCATTCCTTCCATTTCTCCGCCTCAGGCCTCCACACACAAACACACACACATGCCCCCCACACATATGAGCACACGCGTACCCACACACCCAGCACCACCACCACCAGGAAAAAAAACTGTAGGAACCAGCCAGCGGCCTGTGTTTCCACCTTGTCCTGCACAGCCTACAGAGCCCCACCTCAGCAGAAGCTAGGCCAGGGTCATGGTGACAGCTTGAGGCTTTGTCCCAATTGCAACACCGTTGAAAGGTAACTCTCACAGAGCATTTGTTACATGCGGGCATGGTTCTCAGCACTCACTCACTGGAGCTCCACCACACCCCGAAGTAGGCAAGCACTAGCATTACTGTCTCCTCGCAGATATGAAGATTGAAGCCCAGGAACTTGTCCAAGGCTGCCCAGTTATGGCTTCTTGATAAATTGGCCCCTTAGTCATTGGGAAATAGCCATCTTGGTCCCTGGTAATACTCCTTGTCCTGAATCCTAATAGAGCCACACCAGGCTTCCTGGTGCTCGGCATTGCATGGTCTACCTTTTCCCATTCTTTCACTTTCCAACTGCACATCTTTACACTTAAAGTGCATCTCTTGCAGACAGCGTATAGTTATTGGGTCTTGCTTATTTTTTAAAAATCTAGTCAGACAACCTCTGCCTTTTAGTTAGAGTGTTTAGTCTGTTTGTATCGACTGCTGCAATAGTCCCACCATCTTGCCATCTGCTTTCTGCTTGTCCCCTCTATTCTTCCTTCTTTCCCTTGTTTGTACTAATCAAGCATTTCAGAAATATTCTATCTTAGCTCCTTTACTGATTTTTTAGCTATGCCCTTTTGTTTTTTTCCCTCCAGTTGTTACTCTAAGGACGATAATATCCATCCTTATCACCATCTTTCTCAAATAAAAACCCTCATTCTCATATGTTCTACTTTTGGATGTTACACATGACACTCTGTGCCTCTTTTCAACTTTACATTTAATTAGGATTATTCCTTAGACAATGAGTGGTTCCATATAGCCCAGGGGTGCAGCCAGGCAGGCTTTTCTCTGAGTCTTGCAGTGGTTTGGGCAAATTCTCACCTGTTGATCTATTTGCCCTTATTCTATCTTGTTCTGCCCAGCCTGAACAGAACAAAAGGACAGAGCAGGAGTGGAGGGCTGAAGCTACAGTGCTGAAGGGTTGTTTGTATACAGGTGTGGCGGGAGCAGAGCCAGTGACCCCCAGCAGCCACCCCCTTGAACACAGGGGTCTCTCCTCTGATGTCCTGTTGCCCATCTGGCCTTTGGACACCACCTTGGTTTCTCCCTGGACAGACCAGCAGGCACTGGCCACCATACAAATTGGTGGGCTTGCTGTCCGGAGTTGGCCCCAAGGCTGCCTCTGACCAGCTCACTGGCCTTGGAGGGCCTCCAACCCGGGCTCTGTGTCCAGCCCCCAGCACATTTCTGTGAGGTAGCATGCTTGGTGCTGGGGTGACTACTTCCCACCGGGGGCTAAAGTACCGCCCTGGAGGAAGCCCCAGAAGGATCACTCTTACTCTGCAAGCATGTCCCTCAGCCCTCAAAGGTCAAGACCACCTACACTTCCACCACTGGAGCCTCGGCCCAGTGTTCCAGGGGAAGTAAAATGAGCCTTCCATGTAAGTGTAGAACTCCAGGGCTACTGATCTTCTCCCCATTTACGGATGGGGACACTGAGGCCCAGGGGGCTTAAGTGATTCTTAAGATGGGGTTGGTTGGTCCTGGAATGGATGCCTCCCTCCAACTGCCCGCCCCACCCCCGCCCACCACCAAGAGGTAGCACCTTCCACACAATGTTCCAGGAGCTGGGACATTCCCTGCGTGTTCCAGTTGACTTAGGTGGTACATGTACTGGCAGGGTGTCTTTTCTCAATTCTTTTCCAGTTCTGATTACTGAAGGAGAGGGTCTCAGCTGGGTGCTAATATGTTCAACACCTCTCACTTGCTGGTCATTTCCAATGTGGCAGCTAGCTGGAAGCCCATCTTGAGAAGGAAGGATGGCAAGAAATGACAGCTCAGATCCAATGAGTGGGAAGGGGCTCAAGATAAGTTTCACTTCCTCTGCCACCTGCAAGGGGACCCCTTGGCTAACTCACAAATGGCTCTCTTCCTCCCAAGCTGGTGTCTGGTCCTGTCCCTCTCCCACCCCTACTTCCTAAGGCTTGGGGAACGCAGGGGAGATATCAAAGGCATCTGCAAAGGTCTGCCAGCCTCTGCAGGAGGTTGGGTGGGGGAGGGTTCCATAGCAACCCTCACAATAATAGCAAACCTTCCTTTTACAGCTGAGGAACCTGATGCTCAGAGAGGACAAGTGATTCCCTCAGGGTTGCCCAACTAAAGTAGGACTACATACATGACAGTGAGGGATCCTTTGGTGAACTTAAAGACCCCAAGCAACAGGCTGAGACCCAAAAAGCACATGCAAGTCCAAGGAGAGTTTGGCTACAGTACCTAGTGCCAACTGTGTGTGTCCTATTCCCCTCCCCCACCTGGCTCTGCCTCTGTCCCAACTGGAGGGGGAGGGCCTCAGCCTCCGGCTATGTCAGGAATGCAGCTGCAGCTGGGCCAGGCAGGGGGAAAGGGCAGCCTGCAGCCTGCTGCCCAGAGAGGGTGGGTGGAAGGGCATGCATGCTGCCAGGCTGGGTAGGGGGCCTCCTCTGCTCTCCCTGCTTCCCCATTTCCCAAGTCTCCCTCCTGGGGGCAACAGGAACCAGGTGGCACAGAACTCTTTCCAGGAGAAGATAGAAATCCGCTTATCTCCAAAAGGGGTAAATGTGGGAAAAGGGGGCAGCTGCTCGGTGTCAGCAGCTCCTCCCACGACCACAGCCACCAGCCAAGGCAACTGTTTAAAGAGCTGCCCATCCAGCCCCCGGAGCGCACAGCTCCAGGGCAGCTTTCTGAGCCTGGAAGGTGGGATGGGCTTTCAACCAACGGGGACTGGTGGGGACGGGAGTAAGGACGAGAAGCTCGACAAGAATCCCAGGACTCATTGTTTCTGTGCCCTTGTCACAGGCCCCTGGGATCAGAATTCACATCCATTACTCTTTGGGCTATTTTCCTGAGGGGCCTTTGTAAGCTGTGATTTTGAGAACTGGGTCCTGCCTTTACCTCATATTACAGATGAGGAGACTGAGGTCAGACACTAAGCTGTGTGAGCTGGAGGTGGAACCTGCACCTCAATCCACCTTAACCTGGGGCCAGGCGGCCTCCTATCAGCTGATTGTGAACTTGCCAGCACAGAGGCTGTGAGGGACCCTGCAGGGGTGTTGGGTGCAGGGGTTCACAGGCAGTCTTGGTGGCCTTGCTGGGGTGGCTCCTCTAATTGGGAGCTCCTGTGCTCAAGTCCAGAGGCAGTTCTGGACCACCTGGCTCCTTCCTATCCCCAGGTGATGAGGTAGCTGGGAGGTCACTTTAGGCTCCCCCCTTGAGGGTTCAGGAAGATGAGAGTGGATGGGAGCAGGAGGCAAAGGCGGCAAAGCCTAGGAACAGGAAGGATAGCCATGCCCCATGCAGAATGCCAATGTGACCTCAGTCCTGGGGACAGATGGACAGCGAAGGGGGTCTGCCTCCATGGCCCCATCTGAAAGAGAGCAAAGGAGGCTGGTCTTCCACTGGCAGCTAGCTTGCTTTCTGATACCCCTTTGCACGCTCTGCCAGACCTTCCTGACACTGCACCCCATCCTGGGGCATAAATGGTTCCCTCCATCTTGCTGAGGGAGAAACAGAACACAGCTGTCTATGGTCACCCCTCTCCTGACTTGGGCCTGCCTCACCCACCGTCCTTGTAGGACAGGGCAGCACCCAGCCCACCGACCTGGTTTCTCTCTGGGTGGGGGGAGTGGGTACTTTTTGAGCATTCCTGAGCTCTTCATAAGAGGGGTCAGGAGCTCAGGGCAAGGGGGCAAGTGGAACGAAAACTCGAGACCCTGGCCCAGCAAGGACGGTTTTGGGGAGGTCCCTGTGTATCACTCCATGCAGCCAGCCTCTCCAGACTCCTGCTCTGGGGAGGGTCAAGGGGAGAAAGGAGGCCCAAGGGGACCCAAGGGGACGTGGGCGGGGTTGCAGAATGCTGGGAGGTGAGCCAGGGCTGCACCCACAGGGTTGAGGTTGGCCTTCCCCAGGGCTGGGCTGGCCAAGAGGGCCCTTGTTCAGATCCAAGGGCTATTTTCCTGAGTTCTCAGTGACTTCACTGAGGGTCCCAAAAGATTAAACTCACGTGGCCAACATCAACTCTGCCAGGCCCTCCCTGGGGACCCTTGGAGCAGCCCCTGATGCTAAGGAGTGTGTGTCTGTGTGTGGGGGTGGCAAGGGGGCTTGAGAGCCCGCCACTGTACTTGGCCTTGTGACACACCTGGCTGGATGAGTCTGCCTGCCTCTTAAGGGAGGAGAGTGGCCTCTAACCGGTGGAACTAGAGCCAGTTCTGCTGGAGTCTGGCTTAGCCTGAGGGGCAGGATGGGGAAAAGGGTGGGCAAAGCTTTGGAGACACTTCACCCCTGGGACCTGCGCAGCCTCCTGCCCCCCTTCAGCCACCCCCTCTCCCAGTCACAGACCTCCAGGGTGGACAGGCTCCAGACACAGAGGGGTACCTGGAGGGGGCGAGGGGCTCAGCGGTGAGCAAGGGCTGTGCTAAGAGAACCAGCAGAGTGACTTTGGGCAGGAGACTTCAGCTCTTCCTTATTGTTAAACTGCTAATCTTACCTCTTTGTGTGAGGATTACATCAGATAATGGATCACATACTTAAAGTGCTTGGCCTGCAGTGTCTGGTCCAGGGCAAGAGCTCAGTAAAAAATGTTAATTTGGCCCTAACTGCTGCCCAGAGGGATCTGGGCAGGAACTTCTGTGAGCCCTTCAAATCACACTGGTTCCAGAAAGCTGGCCCCCTAAGCGGGCAGGGTGGAGGAGGCTGCCAGGCAGGGTTCTGAAATGGACACCGGGCAGCAGGGAAAAGACGTGGTGGGACAAATGGGACAGGTGTGCCCAGAAGCCAAAAGCAGTGGGCAGCCCTGCCACCAAGCCCCAGGCTGGCTGAGTTCCAGAAAGCAGGGAGACACGCAGGGTGTAACATAGGGGGAAGGGCTGCAAAGTCGACGTCCAGCCCCACTGGGTGATCGAAGGGATGACTTAGAAATGGTTCCGATAAACTCCCAGGCAGAACCCGAAAATCAGACCATTCCACACCTCTAAGCAGGGTGGGGACTGCTTTTCTGGCCCTTCTGCTGTCTTTCCAGGACCTTCTCCCTGTGCCCCGCACCCCAGGTCCCCTCCTTCTTTCCAGCACTGCCCATTCTGTCGGCAGGTCCGAGGGCTGGGGGTCTTGGCTGTGAGAGCCCAACCCCCTTCCTCAGCAGTACCCAGAAGAGCTCCCCGTGAGTGCAAAACAGGAAGGGCTAACTTTGGGACTCCCTCTGCCCCAGGGGCAGGTGTGTAAAACCCCCAGGCCCAGGCCCCACAGCAGAAAAAGCTACTGCCCTCTTGGCCTCTCTCCACAGCTCTTCAAGGTTCAGACCCAACAGAACCACCCAAGCCCTTGGCCTGGGTTAGAAACAGATGCAGAGCTTAAATTAGATAAGGGGGTTGAGGGCACTCCCAGCCTCTTCACTCCCCGCAAAGGGGATGGAACTGACCCCAAGGTAGATGAATAAAATTAAAAGCAAGCACTGTTCACCTTTCTGGGAGTCCCAGCTCCCCAGCTTGGGTTTTCTCAGGGAGCTGGGGAAGGCAGGAAGCCCACCCCCCATTGCCCCCTGGGGACCTGGGGGCTCTCTGTCAGGGTGGGTCTCCACACCCTCTCTTGGGCCAGCCCTCTCTCTCAGCCCAGATGGGGGGAGGAAGACAGGGGGTGTGCATGAGAGAAGGGCAGAGAGGTGGGGAAGGTGAGTCAGGTGTGACCTGTCTGAATGTGCTGGCAAGGAGCCAGAAGCAGGCCCTGGGGAAGAAGGAAGAAGAGGGGCCCCTTTTCCCCTTGGGTGGGGGCACAGGTGATTGGGGAACAGGCCTGGGTGGCCTTGATACCCACCCACCGGACCCTCCATGCAGTGACAGGGTTGGGGTCAGCCTTGAACCCGAAGCCCAGGTAGACTGTGAGAGGGCCCTTCCCCACAGCAGGACACTTACCCAGCCCCGGTCAGCTCTCTCTTTAAAGTACTTCCCTTCTAACATCCAACCCCTAAGCCAAACCCACAGACACCGGTGCAAGGGCCCCTCCTCAGGGCTCCTTTCAGTCGGGTCCCCTGGCCCTGAGACCTCAGCAGGACCCACTGCAGCGCCGTCTCTGGTCCTGTCCTCACCCCCACACCCTCCTTGTCTCCGGCTGCAGCTCCTCCCTTCCTAGGGTGAGGTCCTGACTCCACAGCTTTGGGGTCTTGGTCCCAGTCAAGCTGGCTGTCTCCCCCTCCGTCCTGCCCATGTACAGAAAAAGCCCAAGTCACCAAAACTTCCAGAGAAGTCGGCCATATGTACCAAGACCTTCCACCCTCAGCCCCTGGCCTGGGCCAAGCCCAGGGCTCCGAATCAGCACACCGGGCTCTGGTGAGCCCTCTGGGTGTGTGCTGTGCGGTGTGGACACACTTCCCCTTTCGGTTACATGCCTCTTGGAGAGACGGACACAGAACGCCCTGCCTCAGCCTTTCTGATAGGGCACACACACATGTCTTTGTCGTGGGCTGACAGGCTCCCCCAAAGGTGCTGGCAATTCCCACATGACAGACGCCATCTCCTGAGTTCCCGGAGTCGGGACCCCAGGAGTCCTGGCCAAAGGGGCCCAGTAAACAACAGGCTTTCTGGAGTGGCCCCCCATCTCCTCTGGTCACCTGTGTTCCTTGGGCAGGCTTTGGGCCTCCCCCTGTGTTGTGCTGACCACAGGGTGGGGTAGGGTCTGTCCTCCCCATCAGATTGTGAGCTCCCTGGCTATGGGGGATTGTCCTTTCTCTCTTGTCTGGTGCCCAGCACAGGCAAGGGACACTTCTGGACATACCCTCTTGTGTCTTTTCCAGGAGGAAGTGGCAAAATGATATTGAGACAGTCCCATGACCCAAGTTGGAGGGAAGTGGCTCCATCTGGTTCCCTCTGGGGTCCCCAGGCCATGCTGCCCCCCCCCACATATACACTGAGTGGCCCACTTCCACCTGGGACCACTCAGGACTCCCCTAACCAGCAAAGGAGGTCTGCCTAGCCCCCCAAGACTCTGGCCTCTGAACACCAAGAGGAGTTTGCTGCAGGGCTCTGCACACAGACACTGTAGGTAGTTGCCCCATCCCCACCAGCCTCCGCAGGCTCACACGCTGGTGATGCTTACAAGTGATTGCCGGTGCCCGGGCAGCTCTGCCTTGTGCCCAGGTCAAGCTGGGCATGTCTGGGCCTGCTGGCCCTGCAATGTGCCCCTCTCAGTGTCAGGGGTCCTTGTGGGAGCCCTCCCCCGGCTCTGCGCAGACCCCGTGTGCACCTTTCCCGCACCCACCGCAACCTGGTCATGCCTGCACTGCCGAGGCCATGCTTGCACGCTATGGGTGCCTGCTGCCCGATCTCGTCTTTCCTGGGCAAACGGCACAGATAACCACAGCCTTTGGCTCCACACGCCCTCTCCTCGGCCCTGGGGGCCCCCGATCAGAATGCCACCCCACCTTGTGCCCGTTACCTTGTCCCAATCTACCGCTTTGAGCTTTGGCTCCATCACTGGATCTGTCTTCTGAGTGTCTGCAGAGGCTGCAGCGCCGCTCTCCACGGACCCCTGGAGAGAGAAGGTGCGAGGTGATCACTTCCAGTGGGCGAGGGCAGAGGGCCCAGAGCCACCCTCACTGGGGCAACCAGGAGTGGTGACAGCCTCGTGGTGGGACAGGGTGGGCGGAGACCAAGAACCCTGAGAGCATTTTGAACACAGGTGGACACTGATGTGGATGGTATTATTCTCTGCATTTATATTCTCTCTTAAAAAAATAATTTCTGCAAAAACAAGAGGCAGAAAGATCTGGGAGGGAAAAGGAGCAGGCAGAGAGACTGTAGGAAAATGAGCTGTTAGTGGGAGTGCTCTGGGCAAGGAGGTCCTGGCCAGCCTCCCTCCAGGTCCCTGGCAGGTGTCAGGCAGAGAGAGTCACAGGAAGTCACCTGGCAGGCTCACTGGGCCACACCCAATGGCTCCCTCCCTGGTAATTCCACAGAGCCACAGGTCACAGGCTGGGCCATCTAGGTCCACGTGCCCACAAGAAAGAAAGACAGCAGAGACTCAGGGACATGGTCCCTCCAGGAACACCCCTGTGTGGGTCAGCAGCCACATGTAAGGTGACGCTGGCAGAGGAGTGCCCACATGGAGTCAAGGTTAAATCACAGCAGCAAAGAGGCAAAGTCAGAAGGAAACAGAATGTACTAGGAAAGTCACATGGCCCCGGCTGGCCCCGACGTCACACGGGGTGAGGCTGGAGAGGGCAGGCTGGCACGTAGCTAAAACCCATGCTTCTCTGCAGGAAGGGTGGGGAGACCACTGCCAATGGGGGGCCTGCCCTCTGAGTCCTTGTGACTAAAGGACACCGTGGTACTGGTGGTCACAGAGGAGGCCTTGGGAACTAGGTATCGGCAAGGACCCAAGAGGACTGAGCAGCCAGTTGGGGTTTCTGTTGTCACAGTTCTTGCATTTTTGCTTCTAAATGAACCAAGAGAAACTGACAGTGATTGGGAGGCTGGCATTTTCTGGGAAAACTCATATGCAACCCAGACAAAAGCAGCTTTCGCGGTCTTGTGTTGGCCTGGGTGTCTCAGTATCTCTGGTCTGTGTCACCAAAGTGTCTGCTAACACTGCATTCTCTATTTCATTTATTTGTTCATTTTTTTTATTATGACATTGCTGTAGCCTCTCTGTTTTTAATCCTCACCCAAGGATATGTTTGTTGATTTTAGAGAGAGAGGAAAGGGGAGAGAGAGAAAGAAACATTGATGGGAAAGGGAAACATCAGCTGGTTGCCTCCTGTATGCACCCCAACTAGGGATCGAACCTGCAACCTAGCTATGTGCCCTGACAAGGGATCAAACTCACAACATTTTGGTGGTTCAGAATGCTTTGATTTGATGCTCCAACCAACTGAGCCTCCCTGCCAGGGCAAATACCTGTATTCTTTTTTTTTAAAAAGCATCTCTGATGATCTCCCAAGGACGAAGAAGAGTAGACTTTATAGTATATCATACAATGAAACTTCCTAAGTAGTCAATATGAATGTCACATAATAATCTTGCCTCTTCTAAATCTGTTCCACCCTCAGAAATACCCCCGAGTGCCCCTGATCACCCAGTTCTTGATTCTCCCTCCCTCCTGAGTAGTTATTTCCTCCTGGTCACCCCAAGTTGTTTCTTAAGTAGGGTGATCCAATCCTTCCCTGTGCCCCCAGCCCCGCCTACTGCACCTCCATTGTCTCTCTCAACAAAACAGAAGGCTCACCCGGGGGCCCGCCCACCCCACACAGGGAAGGGGTTCTCACACATATTACCTTTGAATGGCTCTGTGCTGCACTCTCAGACATCCCAGAGTGGCAGACACAGATCTGCGCTGGGCACATCCACCAAGACAACCTCTGGAAGCGAGAAAGGGTGGTGGCCTGTGGCCCTGGCACGGCCCCCTCTACGCAGCCATGCCTCCGCTCACTGCAGCGCGGCTGTTTTCTAAGAGCCCCAGGCCTCGGCTCAGCTGGCTGTCTTGGGTTTCCAGGGCTCACTCCTGGTCGTTCCCCTCTAGGACTATACAAGCTCTTTTTTTCCCCACCTCGCCAGACTATACTTATTTGTGGAGAGCCAGTACCTCCACCCCTTGCCATCTGCTTTCCCCCAAGACCCTCTTAGGACATAACAGGATCTCTAAGCAGAGTGGTTGGTCCACGTTCCTCTTCCAAAGCGAGTTTGATACGACCATGCAGAGCACTCACGCCTCCCTCGCATGGAATGCCATTATTTCAGGTCACGGGAACTGAGCTCCCATCGGCCCTTTTGGCTGCCACACGACAAGGCTCATTCACTTAGCATACAGCCGCTGAAGCTGATCTCATGAGGCACTGCTGCTAGCGCGGTGTGGAGAGCTTGTGTGGTCCAGGAAGTGACAGGGACTGAGATCTGTTCCCTGGAGGGCCACAAAAGATGTGTGAGGAAGACTAGGACGCAGAATTGTGACGACTGGGAAGCAGTGGGCAGTGGAAGGCAGAGAAAGCCTGAGAAATGGGATCAGCGAGGAGAGTCTGCAGGGACAGGAAGCCCTAGCTCCACATCAGCCTCCTCTGCAGGGACTGGCGGTCTTGGTGAACTGTCACTACGGTCCCTTTCATCTTCCCTCAATTCTCCCCTCCTGCAAGGATCTCATCCATAGCCACTGCCTCCGTCCACTCACCCAGACACACACTTCTGAGCACCTGTTACGCGCCAGAGCAGCAGCTCAGAAGACTCGTCTCTCTCTGACCCCAGCCCTGCTCCCTGGCCCTGGAGAATGACTCCAACTGCCCACATCACGGTCTGCCCCAAAAGCCACGTGGTCTCACCTCGGGCTCCACATTCCTAAAAGTGAACACAACTGCAAGTCGGCTCATCGTTGACTTCTTTCCCCTGCATTTCCAAACCCTAATGTTTCCCTCTAGCCAGTAGGGATGACTTTCCATTTTCAAACATGATCCTTCCCAAATGTCACCCTGTTCAGGACGATGACAGGGCTTAATGTTCATGGATGCTTACTACGTGCGCAGCTCTTTAGTCTTCATAACGAAGTAATAAGCAAGATTATCATCCTCACTTGACACCCGAGGGGACCTAGGCGCGGGGCAGGCCCGCAGCTAGTGAGAGGTAGAGTCAGCGGTTGAACTCCAGAATATTCTCTTGACCACCATGCACTTCTTCCCTAACCCTTCTGGCCAACTTTCAGAAAATCCATTCTTTCCATGTGTCTCACTGCATCAGTTGGTATTTACAATGTCCTGCCTCTTGCTGTCTTCGTATGTTTGGGTAATTATCTTGTTCGCCCAATGGTGTTACAGATTCCAGTAGGGCAGGAGACTGCTGTTTCCTTTTCCCTGAGTGCCTAGGAGGGCCTCTTAATCCGATGAGATGCTCCATCCATCTTTCCTCAGGGGACTATGTTGCAATGCTAGATCTTTGCAAAACAGCCAAGGACCCCAGCAACTCCTGCAGGGCTGTCGGTTGGGCAGCGGGGGACAGAGCCCTGAAGCTCTGCAGGGCATGTGCTCCTTGGGACTGTAAAACAAGTGGGGTGGGCACATTTGCTTAGATGAGAGAGGTGGCCCAGGTGGCTTAGATGAGAGAGGGAGACTGAACACACCATCTTAGGACATCCCTCTGGGCTGGACAGGACAGTGTCCAGAAACAAGGGTCACAATTGCATAATTTGGACCATATGCTTATTCTCAGCGCCCTTTGGTGGAGGACACAGGACAGGCACAAGCAGAAGTAAAAGTATAGCAGGCTGATAGGAGATGGCCACCTTTTTACTTTGCCAAGAAAAAAAAATACTTCCTAAATCAACATCAGCAGCACTTCATGAACGAAAGGATATTTCAATACCAAATAGGTAGGAAAAGCATAATGTCAGTAACAGTCAGGTCTTCCCAAGGAAGGGCAGTGGACAACTTTACACTGACATTTTTTTAAAAAATGATTCTACTTAAAAAATACGTATTAATGCATAAAAATTACAATCTACAATTTTCTTTGGTGAGCATGAATTGTACTTACTTTCTTTTTTTGGTTCCAGGTGGTTGGTGTGGGGCTCTCTAATCTATGGGCAACAGGAAGTAGATCCAACATTCACTTTGTTCTAGTTCTCAAGTTTGACTTTAAAAATTACTGAAAATCCAGTTTTACAGAGAGATATTGGCTAAAATTGTAAATGCTTTTGAGGGTTTTTCACCTGGAAGTACTCCAGGTGAAGTGAGGGGCGTGGAGGAGCCCTGTGGCCCTCTGCCTCCATCCTGAGGGCCGGGAGGGAGGGGCGCGGCTCCTGGGCTGGCCTCCCCCGCACGGAGCGGCAGGGATGCCCTCAGACAGCTTGTCACTGCACACACGGTCTGTCAGTGTGTTCTTTCACTCAATATGTGTGGCAGCACACGTAATCTGCACCCGTGTTTCTAACGGGGTGCAGTATTCCACTGCGTGAACACCCGCATGGGTTATTTCATGGTCCCCTAGTAATGAACGCTTAGGTTGTTTCATTTTCCCCTCCATATTGAACAATGTAAAAGTAAACATTCCCATACAGACATTTTTGAGCATCTGTGGAAGTGCATCCAGGGACCGGCACCACTGGGGGCATACCGCCCCCAGGGGAGGAAGAAAAGAGGGGAGGAAAAAAGCAAGCAGGGGTCATTTCCTCCTGTCCTTCCCCTCCCTCCTTCTGTTGTCCCAGTTTAATCACAATTTAAAAGTCCTAGAGCCACCAGGCAGTAATGTCATGGGTGACAGGCTTTTGGCAAATAAACCTCTAGGCTGACCATATAAACAAGGTGCTCTCTGGGTGGCCCCGTTGGGACCACACCCCTCCCTGGCAGAAGCCCAGGTTATTAGTCACAAGACTGCACACACCTCCAGTATATGAGGAGACTTCAAGGAGAGCCAGAGCAGGCAGCGTTGGCACTGCCAGGAGCAGAAATGCCCTCGGGCACAAGGAAGTGTCCTCTGGAGCATCCTTCATTGACTAGTTTTCTCAAGTCTAGTTGTGAGGTTGCAAAAGGTCTAATAACCTTCTCCACATGCAGGCAGGACAGAGGCCCTCCTGAAGGAGGTCCCCCATTCCCACTCAGGGGCTGCTCACATCTGAACCTGGAGGGGAGGGTGGGGGCCTCCAGGAATTGAGTGCCACGGGGAGCCGCTGCACCGAACACTGATCTGGGCCATGTTTTCCAGACTCCCACGGCCCCGTGTTTATTTTTGCGTTGAGCCAGGTTCACCCTTGAATTCCACAAGCAAACACCATGCATGAATCAGACGTGTGTAAAGGTCACTCCTGGGAACCAGGGTACTACTCAAACTTTAGAAGACTTGAAAAAAACCTTTCTTGGAAACTTCCACAATACATTATTTAAAAGATTCTCCTGGTCCTGGAATTGAGGCAAAGGGAGCTTTAAAAACCAAAAAAGATCAGACAGCGAAGAAGACGTATGCTCTTTTCCAGTATTTGAAAATCGTTCTGGGTGATGCCTTTGGATTAAATAAGTATTTTGGTAAGGGGAGTGAATAACTCTGTAGTCAGACACACTGGCTTTCGCAAGAACGGTCAGCCCAAGTTAATGGGTGTGGCTGGGGGTGCAGTGACCAACCCCTCTGTGTCAGGTGGCAGTTTTCTTAGAGGGTCTGCCTGAGGGACACAAGACTGACCTGGGCAACAAAGATGGAGGTGAAGACCCACCCCTCCCCCTGGCCCCTCCTGACCTCTCCACCCTGGGAAGGAAGGCTAGGATGTGGCTAGAAGCACTTTTGGTCAGGCCAAGGCTGACTGGGACGAGCCTGGCGAGTCCAGTAGGGCAGCACCCAGGCTGAGAGCATTTTGCTCTCCTTACACATTTGCCTGTGCTGGATAGTCTCCCAAGCTGGAATATAAACTCCATGAGGGTAGAGAGCCTGCTGTCTTCTTGCTCACTGCTAGGTCCCCAGTAGCTGGCACAAGATCAGCGCTCAAACACTTGCTGAATGCTACATTAATGAGTAGATGGCAGCCTGTTTAACCTCTGGGGGCCAGGGCCTGGAGATGCTACCAGAGTGTGGGGAGAACAGGCAGGGAGGGAGCTGTCCGACGCCTTCCAAAGCCTGCCTATACTTGGGGAGAGAAGGGGGCTGGGGAAGCAGGCACTGTCCATTCTGAGCTGAGAACCACTAGACATGCTGGGCCATGTGGTGGGGCAGCGAGGAAGGCATGTTGATCTTAGATTTCTCCCTAGCCCCAGTCCAAGGCCACAGGGAGAAAAGCCAGCCTGACAGGAACGCCAACCCTCACTTCTCCCAGCACAAGGCCCATTCCTGGCTGGTCATCAGGCATTATGTCCTCTAAGGACAGCCCAAGCCATGGCCCTCCTCTTGTGGAGACGGCCCCGCTGGCACCGCTGCCCCTTTTCCTGGGCTCCATCCTCCACCCGCCTCTTACATTGAGTTCAGCACATTCAGACCCAAACTCATGGAGCACACAGGAGCTGTCCCCTGCCAGCTCCCTGAGGTTCCAGCCAGTCCACGTATCACTCCTGTCCCTCAGGGAGGCAGTCCTCACTCAGGACAGCCTGGGGCAGGGGGCAGAACCCAGGGTCAGCATCTAGCGTTAGACGCTGCAATTCAGGACATGGTTCTGGACCAGCCTCCATTATCAACATGGCATGTGCCTTGAGGATCTACCTCCTGGAATGAGAAGTTGCTTCTCTCTGGCAGGGGTACCCCAAGTTCCTGCTCTGTCCTGAGGTTGGGGAGGTAACATCAGTGAGTGAGGCAGCCAGGGTGTGGTACTAATACAGACCAATTTTGTTTGCATAATAAACATGTAGGGCCCTGGGAGGTATAGCTAAGTTGGTTGGAGCATCGGTCCATTACCGAAAGATTGCAGGTTCAATTCCCAGTCAGGGCACATACCCAGGTTGTGGGTTTGATCCCCGGTCGGTGCATGTGCAAGAAGGCAACCAATCGATGTTTCTCTTTCACATCGATGTTTCTCTCTCTCCCTTCCTCTCTCTCTGAAAGCAATGGAAAAAAAAAAAAAAAAAGGTCCTCAGGTGAGGATTGAAAAAATAAAATAAAAATAAATGAACACATAGGAGTATGCTTCATCTCTACAAGGAAAGATGCTTACGTTTGTTTTCCTTAGAACTTGAGGCACCAAGAAACAAAAAAACACACAAAACCAGGAGGTACCCTTTTGCTAGAGATGTTGGTACCGAGAAAAAAAGACAGGAGCCCACATGGGCCAGCCAGGCCTACAGGGCTAACTGTCCCAAGACCCTTGGGGGCCAAGGGGTGACAGGCTGGCCCCAGGGGAACCAGAGCCCCAGCAAGTTACAGTGAAGGGTGACCCCAGGACGCCCCTCCCTCTTGTCTAGCTAAGAGGATTGGCTTCAAGAGAAGAAGGGGATGGGATAGGGGGCAGAAGTGGGTGGTAGCTGCTGGTTTTAGGCGTCCTCTTCCCCCTGTGGTGTCTGGAAAGGAGACAAAATCCATGAGGGTGAAGGAATCACAGTGAAGATGCAGGCCACGCACTGAGGAAGTTACCTCCAGGGTCTCACTTCCCACATAGAGGGCTATTGTGGGTTGAACTGTGTGTACCTCCCCCCAAATCCATATGTTGAAGTCCTAACCCCCAGGAGCTCAGGATGTGACCTTATTTGGAAACAGGATCCTTGCAGATGTAATTGGTTAAGATGAGGTCTTTAGGATGGGCCCCAACCCAATATGACTGGTGTCCTTATAAAAAGGGGGCGTTTGGACACAGAGACACACACAGAGACGAGGCCATGTGGAGATGAAGGTAGAGATTGAGTTGACGTATCTACAAGCCAAGAAATGCCAGAGATTCCCAGCAAACCACCAGCAGCTGGGGGACAGGCCTGAAATGGACCCTCCCTCACAGCCCTCCGAGGAGCCAACACTGCTGACACTACGACCTCAGGCTTCGCGCCTCCAGACCGGGGTGCACACACTTCTGCTGCCTGAGCTGCCCAGTGTGTGGCGCCTTGTCAGGCAGCCCTAGTGAACTGACCCAGAGACAGAACCAGTTTCCCCCGGGACCAAGGCAGAGCCTCAGAGGAAGGAATTCAGCCAGGAGAGAGAACCACCAAGGGAGGCATGGAGTGGGGCAGGATTGCAGAGCCCTGAGTCTGCCTCTCCTCTGATGTTGAGGGGGTGTCAGGAACCAGGCTCTGATGACCAGCACAGCCCCACCACCACCACCAAGGGGCCAGTCTACACGATAGCTCCCAAAGTGGGGAGGTCATTCAAGTACCCCCTCTCCCGCCCCCTGTTCCCTGTCCAGGAGAGGGGTGGCCTTGTTCTCCTTCTTCACGGTCTGAGAAGCCACTCTCCAGTTTTCGCTGGGGGAAGTGCTGTGCGCGGGAGGCAGGCTGAACTGGGAGATTCAGGCAAACTGGAGCCCTCTTTAGCCTCTTGGCCTACTTTGCACCCCCCTGCCCCGAAGCCATGTGGCTCTTGCGACAGCCATGCCACCTCCCCGTTGAGTGTCATTACCACCCTGGTATCTCACTGGTATCAACACAATTCTTCCTGAGGGACTGGTAGGAGGTGTTCCACAGATGGGGAAACTGAGGCACAGGAGGACCAAGTCACTGATTCAAGGACTCTCGTATGATTGCTGAGAGGGCTAGATTGGATGCCCTTCCAGTGCTGTCCCCACTGAGGCTCTTCCTGTGCCCTCCTCTGGACCATTGGGAGAACCCATTGGGGTGCTCTCAGCCCCTGGCGTGGACTCTGCCTTAGACCCCTGCCCTCCTCCAGGGCCCCAGACCCTGTGTCCCCAGAGAGGGTTTGCTTGGAGGGTACATGAGGGGGCCAGAAAGCAGAACAACAGAAAGCCTGCGCTCTGCAAGGCAAACAAACAAGCTGACCACAGAGGCGGTGAAAGGAGGCAGTGTCCTAGGGGGCGGGGGCTGCCGGAGGCGGGGGAGCCGGCATAAAGGAATGTTGTTCGGGAAAGCCAGGGCTGGGCACTGAGGGATGGACAGATGGCCTTTTATCCTTAAGCCTGGGTTTGGCCTGAAAACTTCTTTTCTGAAATGAGATGGCGCCCCAGGCCCTGTGTCCAGCTGCCCTCGGTCCATGGGGGCTCGGAGGCAGGTGGGGGCTCTGGGTGTCCCAGGGCACCTGGGTAGCACACGAGCTGGGTAGGTAGGAAGGGGCAGGCCTGGGAGGAAGAGGGTGGGGCTGGAGCTGTAGCTGCACCTAGAACCTTCCTTGGAGAGAAGCCTCTGTGTTAAGCCCACCTCTGAGGCCCCCAGGGAGCGGTCTCTTCAGAGCTGGCTGTTTTCAGTAGCCAGAAATCTGGGGCTAAATGAAGACATCAGGAGCTCCTTGCTTTCATTTCTAATAAGCCTGACGAGGGCCGAATAAGACTCCAGGCCCAGCCAGGTCCTGTGGCTTATCCTATCCTTAAAACATTTTAAATAAACCCTGTATGCAAAAACAAAACAAAAAAAAAAAACAAAAAGACAAAACTCACACCTGGCAAGTGACAGACTACAGAACCCCAAAGCACAGCCACTCTTCAGCTGCCCACAGTGGCTGCGAGGCCATCAGCGCTGTGGGCCACTGTCCCAGTGTTCACAGTAGGAAGGGGAAAGGAAGAGAGGATGAGTAGGAGACTTGTGCCCAAGGTGTGACCAGCTCCTCCGGCTCAGGAGATGTGGGGATCGGGATGGGACAGGACAGGACAGTCAGTCCCAGCCTCCAGGGTCCCTGACATGGAACTGGCCTTGCTTCTGCTCAGGAAATGAGCCCCCGTGGATGACATCACCAGCAACCTTGTCATCAGAAGCAGAGGCCAGCAGAGGTGGGCAATCCAGGACATCAGAAAAGGGGGTCATGTAGGATTGAAAATACTATACGACCTCTCAAAACTCGCCAGAGTGTGCCCCACTGTTAACCTGGCTCTCTGCCAGACCCTGCCGTGGACAGGCCACATCCATGCAGGCCCTCTCCTCTCCAGCCTCTGCCCTCACACCAGGGCACCATTTCCAGCAAGGCACCACGAGTTAAGGGGACACATGCTTTGTTTTGTTTTGTTTTTGGTGAAAGCCTGACTCTGGAATTTGGAACAGCCTGAGAGGACAATCCCAGCTGGGAGCCTGGGGTCAGGGGTGTGACCTGTGCTTGGTCTGGTGGCACGGGGCCTGTCTGAAGCTCACTTCCCCGGTCTGCCCTCTGGAGCTCCATCTGGCACTGCAGCAGCAGGAGGGGGTGAGTACCAGAGTTTCCACTCTGACGAGCAGCACCCACAGCCTGCTGTAGATTTGATGGGACGTTTCTAGACAGTAGTCTCTCAGGGCTTAGACCTTAAGGCACCGCAGGCAGGCTTGTGGAATATGCTCTCCACAGGAAAGTACATATAAGCCACCTAATATACATTATCTCCTCACGGACCCAACTTCCATAATCAAACAAGTTTCAGATCTGTCCAATTTGTAAGGATTATCCTCCATATACTGTATTTTGCTGGCTTTTAAAAATAGTTTATTTTTTATTGTATTTTTTCCATTACCATTTATCCCTCTTATACCCTCTTCCATCTCCCCTGCCCACAATCACCACACCGTTGTCCATGCCCATGAGTTATTTCTCTTTACTGCTTGATCCCTCCAGCCCCTACCCCCACCCCCCAGGGGCTATCAGCCTGCTCTCTATCTCTGAGTCTGTCTCCACCTTGCTTGTTAGTTCAGTATGTTCATTACATTCCACATACGAGTCAAATCCTATGGCATTTGTATTTCTCTGACTGGCTTATTGCACTTAGCACAGTGCTCTCCAGGTCCATCCATGCTGTTGTTGCAAAGGGTAAAAAGAAAGTTTTAAGGGAAAAAAGGGCACTGATTTACAAATGACCTCATATATTACTATTCCAGAAACAGTATTTCTAAATTTTCCTTTTATACTCTAATAACTTAAAAAAGAAAAATAATTGTGTTCATCACTGTTTACAAAAATGGCAAATGACTGTCTAGTCAAAGACAACAGAAGTCACTAAGCTGTTCTGGGAACACAACAATAATAACAGAACAGCCTGTGAGATACCCACTAACTCTCTGCACTGACTCAGAAACATGGGCTCACTCAGCTCCCTCTGCCCCTGCCAAGTCAGGGAATCTTCTCCTCTTAATACGGTGTTTCAGTTCCCAGAGGTTGGCTGGCTGGGCTCAGTAGCATGGCTAGTCCTAGAAGACAAGACTGCTGGACTCCAAGCCTGGGCCTTCTTTCCCACACTCATGTAACCTGACAACTCCCAGCCCCATTGCACATTTGTTGAACTAGCCAATTTTGCAGGGAGCCCTAGAACTGGTGTCTCCTCATGAGCTATCGCCTGTACCCCATGTTCTATCCTCATTACACACCATGCTTGTACTTGCCACTGGAATGATGCTTCAAGGAGATGACGTCCTTGAACAACCCCAGGGCAAGTGTCCCTCTGGGTGGTCAGTGACCCTCTGACAGGGCCACAGGTCCCAGACATCCCTGAATACACAATCTGGTGTCATCAAGCAGAAAGGAAAAGAAAGAACCATTGTGAATGACGTGAGTGACACAGGGACACCAGCTTCCTGGACCAGAGCCACCCAATTAGGATGCCATTATTCCAGAGAGGAACGCTTTGTGACTCTCGGCCATCATTACTCACATCATCACTGGCCAACAGAAATTTCTGCGAGGATGGACATGCTCGTATCTGTGCCGTCCAATCAGTATCCACTATCCATGTGTGTCTGCTGAGTACTTGGAACGTGGCTAGTGTGTCTGAGGAACTAAATTTTTATTTCATTTAATAATTTTAATTAAATTTAAATAGCTACATATGGCTAGCAGCTACCATATTGGAAAGCATAGCTCTGGATTCATATACTCAACTACAATTTGAAATCTCTATCTGGGTCTTTCCTTGGCATCTCAAATCTACTGTGGCTCCGGGGACCCTTGGCCCATTCCAAACCTGGGCTCTCAATCTAGTATTCATCATTTCCATAAACCAAACAGCCCTGTTGCTCAGGTCAAAGCCTTGACAACATATTCAACATCTCGTTCCCTTACTCCCAACATCTAACCCATCAGCAAGTTCTAGTGGTTCCACCTGCAAGACATTTCCAATTTCAATCCACTTCTTTCCATCTGTATGGCCGCCCATCCAGGCTACCTGCCACCTGGACAACAGTAATGGCCTCTTAGCTCTTTTCCTACTCCCACTCTTGACCCCCTTCAACACATCCTCCACAGGGCAGTCAGAATGAACTAATAAAATATAGATTAACTTTGTCAGTCTTCCACTCGCAATCCTCCAGCCCATTCTCAGAATAAAATCTAAAGCCCCCTACAATGGCCCATGAGCCCTGCTGGGGCAGGGCTCCCGCTTACCTGCACACTTCATCCCACACCATGCCTGCAAACCCGCAGCAAACCCATGATGCCCAACAGCACAGAGCCTCCTTTGGGAGTCCCAATGGCATACCCCAGGGCCTTTGCACTTGCTGTTCCCTCTGCCTGGAATGGTTTTATTTTTTTAATCCAGTTCTTAATGTCAGCTCCTTTTCATCCATTAGAAGCCTTCTCTGACCCCCCTCATTAAAAGCAGCTGCCACTCCGTCACAGCCCCCTGCTCTAAAATATATGACCTATTCTGTAATATATATATACATATATATGTACATATATACACACACAGAGACTATATATAATATATTCTATTGTAGCTCTTGCTACCACCTGTGGCTGTCCCATCTGTCTCCCTCTCTCCACTGGCAGGAATGACCCATGAGGGCAGGGACCAACCGTCTTTTTGTCCCGAGCACTAAGAGCAGCCTGGGCACGAGGAGACGTCTACTATGTGGTTGAATAGAAGAAGGAACAGTGGGGCAAAGGGGGCAGTCCTGCGTGCCCCTGGCACCACGTGGGGCCTCTGCCAGCCTCATCTTTGGAGAATGTCTGTCCCTAACCAGGGTGAGTGTCCTCAGGGCTGCCCCTGTCCAGGTGAAGAAGGAATGAGGGCAGCAGGTCAATATAGACCTCACCTACCCAGACTGGTGGAAGGGGCAACTCTGAGGGACTGGAATGTCCCCAGTGCCCAGATCCACTGCTTGCCCAAGAAGGTCTGAGCACATAGCAGCCAGGTTCTGAAAACATCCCTCCTCACCACCCAACAGGAATCGACCTTTTCTTAGCAGAAGCTAGAGCTGAAGGAGCTTGTAATCACCCTGCTTCAGTTTAATCCACACGTTCTGTTTTACAGATCTCACATGATCTCACTGTAGCCACACAAAACCCTGCAGGGAAGCAGGAAACCAAGACTGGGAGAGGTTAATGACTCATGCAAGGTCACACAGCCAATGAGCTGCAGAGCTAGACCCAGGGCGCTGTCTCGGGGTGCAGATCCCAGCTCCTCCTCTTGCGGGGGTGTTGGGATGGGGGAGACAGGGTGGGCTACCCATTCACTGTCCACAGCACACCTGCCCTGCGCCATCTGGAGATGCTGATCTTTAGTGATCCCGAGAGATCTGCCCACCGAGTCACTTTCAGTGCCTCCAGTTTTTCCATCTCCAGTTCCCTCTGCCCTAGTCTTCTAGAAGAGTGGGTTGTGTCTTTATGATGTCACTGAGTCCCACGGAGTGCTTGTTAAAAACACCGGTGTCTGGGGTTTTACTTCCAGAGGTTCTGCTGTTATAGGTTTGGGAGGTTCCCAAAAATCTATTTATACATATATAATTATAATATATATATATATATATATATATATATATATATATATATATATATATATCCTTATTCTAATTAATTCTTTAATTTAGTGACATGTGGTTTTTTCCCACTCAAATGAAACATCAAACTTTTCACCAGTCTTCAGGATAGGAATCTCCATTGCTACTGGAGTCATTTTTCTGAAATACGACACAGTTCTCTGGGGCACCTTTGCGGAGATGGAGGCAGAGACTGAAGTGCTGTATCTACAAGCCAAGGACTGCTGGCCCCACCAGAGGCAAGGAACAGATTCTCCCTCAGAGCCGCCAGGAGGAACCAACCCTGTGCACAGCTTGATTTCAGACTTCTAGACTCCTGCCCTGTGAGGGAACAGATTTCGGTTGTTTTAAGCCTGCCAGTTCCTGGTACTTTGTTTACAGCTGCTCTAGGAAACTAATACAGTATCGCTAGAAATGTGATGCCTTGCTGCACATAGGCATTCGCGTGTGGCCGCTGTGCTTTATTTTATTTTTCCGCGCATCCTTTGAGAACACATCTGTGAGTGATGTCCACAGTGTAACTACTTGGTATTTTTTCCGTCATTTTATTGTGAAAACGTTTAAACATACAGTGAAGCTGCAAGAATCTCGCCTGGAATACCTGTATCCCTAATACATAGATTCTAGCATTCATATTCTACTGTTTTTTAAAAGAAATCCTTAAAGACTTGTGTATATCAACATCTAACTCTTGTCATCTTGAGGTTATACCCTTAAGAGTGATTACTAGTATGTATTAAATTTGTTTGCTTCCATTAAAAATGGATATAGTTTTCATATCATAAAAATTACCTGTCTTCAGTGTACAGTTTGCTATGTTCTGACAATTATATGCCGCCTTGTAGCCAATGCCCAAATCAAGATGTAGAACATTTTCATCATCCCAGAAAGCCCCAGGAATTTGTTTTACTAAGCTGCTCATTCGATTATGACAAAAGGGAGGTGAGGGGCAAGTATGCAGTTGCCTTGGCCAGAGAGACAAGAAGTTGGAGATTTACAGAACTTTGCAAGAGAGATGCCAGGTTCCCTGTTAGCAAACACAGCCAGTTCCCTGTTCTCTTAGCCTCTGGCTGTTCACACACCCAGAGAACTTGACCTGTGGCCCCTCCCCCAACCACAGGCTGTGGACACAGTGCAGGAAAGGTACACAGGCCCCACCGGCATGCTGAGTTCCAGCAGCAAGGCTGCTTTCAGACGCTCCCTCCTCAGCCCTCCCCATCCCTGCATTCCCCACTGAAATCCCTACCATTCCATGACCGCTTGGACACCCACTTCAGGCCCTCCCATGAGCTTACTGACTGGGGCCTGTCGCCTGCGTGGGCTTCCCTGAGCTGCTTCCTCCCTGCTCCAGCCACACAGCCTCAGGGTCAGGGCATGCCAGCAACTGCAGCCCCTGCAAGTCAGACTCACTGTGTTTCCCCAAGGCCAGCAACAGGGCCCAGAAATGACTCAGCTCCTGCCCTGCCCTTTACTTTCTCTAATGGAGCAGGTGGGAGCAGCATCCTGGCCTGGATGGAACAGGAGGAGGAAAAAAACCTATGGCCAAAACCTAATTTAAAAAATGAGTACTTTCATTGGGAAAGAAAGGAGTCCAAAAATAGACTAAAATATATCTGTGAATAATTGATGAATGAAAATGTTTTTAAATCAGTGGGAAAAATAGATTATTCCATAAATCTACTGGATAAACAGTTGGTCATGTGGAAAAATATAAACCTAAAACAATCTCTATTTTGTTCCTTATACCAAAAGAATTATAGGTTAGGTAAAACATTTAAGCAAAAACAAACACAAACACTCTGGGTGTGTTTGTTGTTTAAACAACAACAAAACACTGAGCATAAAATTAGCAGGATACTAAAATTTTTTATACATATAAAATCTCAAAGTAGAGGTGGTTTTTCTAAGAATGATGAAATGATATCTTTTTCTACATGGAAAATTTAAAGGTCTAAATGGAGAAAAAACATTAAACAAATCAAAACACAAATGAAAACCAGAGGACAAATGGTAAGACAAGCAATGGAGAAAAGGATATAAAATATCCTTTATATATAAAGAGTGATTATAAATCAATAAGAAGAAGATCCCCATGGTTTAATCTCATGCCTAAGATTCAACCCTAACAGGTGTGCAGTGACAACACTGGACACCCGGAGACCTGCCCTCCAAGGTCTCTGAGTGCTACAGTTTTCTCACCTACAAAATGGGAGAGCTGACATCTACCAGCTACTTTACAGGTTTGAAATAAAAATCTGTAGGGAAATACTTTAAAAATGTAAACTGCTATGCAGACTTAGGTGTGTAACTACTAGTTATGCAGGGATCATTGCTATCCAAATGTTCTTGGGTCTGTGCCTCTGAGGATTCAAGTTGTAAAGGACAGCAAAAATCACCTTAACATGTAACTGACTATTCATTCCTATTCAACACTGACCCCCGCAGCCCCTCAGTCCACCTAGACAAAGTAATGGCTGGGGCTGCTATCAATGCAGCAAAATGCAAACGGACTGTAAAGTAAAACGGAAAATCCAAACAAAAATACAGACAGTTTTATGAACTCAATGAAAGTGATAACAATCTGTTTTACTCACAACTCCATTGCCAAGTAAGGGTCTGGCAAAGGTAACACGAATATACAGGCAAAGAAAAAAGGATGAGACCCTTTGAAAGACAATGATCTGTTTATCAAAGGATCAAGAAAGATCCTTCGCCCTTAAATACTCTTGCGAAAATGGCCCTCTTTATGATCATGCTATGAATGGCCAATGAGAAGTTGAGAATGTCACATGTGCTTTCGTACAGTTTTATGGAAAAACCACACAGGTGCACAAAAACATTAATTGATTCATTATTTGCTCAAGTTATGAACTGGCATGCAATTGCCATCTGAATTTTGCTGTCAAGTTAAAATAAACTAAAAAGATATGTCTTAGTTTTGTTTTGGAAGATAATTTCCTTCTTCCAACCCCTGCCCCATTCTCTATAACATTTTGTTCTTCATTTAAAGTAGATTCATTTTAAGTGATCTTTTATCCTAAGAGTCAAGGACTCTTCTACCTAGGTTCAAGGAATAACTGTACAACAACCAAGTTGTACAAGTAATAACATGTGGGGCTCCAAAGGGCCTTGCCTGGGACGAGAGAACGCAACCCCTAAATCAGGTTAGTCTGGACTTTTCCCTGGTTTGCAAGAAATAGATACAGGATTGTGGAAGCTAACAGCCCAGTACAGGTGTTCCTTATTCCTCCATGGCAGCCAGTCTCAAAGTGTAGGCCTTGAACTGACTTAAAAATTTGAGGTCTTTGTGGGTAAATGATGCCCATTTCATAGACTTTCATTATTACATAAGACTAGGGACTATTTATTAGCAACTAAGTCAGTTATTATGGGCTATTAACATTTGGAATCACAAAACTAAAATTAGCCATTCCTGCAGATCCCATAATACTCTGATTCCATTTTCCAATGGAAATCCGAACATCATGCAATGATAAGCAATATTTAAAAGGTTCTACAGTGCACAGAAGAATGTGAAGAAGTACAATTCCTATTCCTATTCCTATTCCAAAGTCTATTCCTTTTAAAGAAGCAATTATAACTAATTCACTTTGGTAATTGCCGAGTTTGTATAGATTGCGTGATTCACTCTGCGTAGTCACATGGATTTGTATCAACAGAATTTCTGGCTATTAGTTTTCCTATAACAGGACTTTAAGACATTCTAAATGCATTGTAGTTCAAATATATTAAAATAAATCCACCCAAATTTGCTTATCTGGCACCGCTACTTAAATATCTTGCGATATACTATCAAGGTAAGAAAACGAAGAATTTGGATGATTAAGTTTTGGGGCAAAGTTTCACAATGAAAAATCCTGAGTGTGAGGTTCCTGTTTCTCAATGACACACTTACTGAGTCCTGCCAGTGTCAAGTCTGTGGTTCTCCAATTTTATCCTCCCGACCAGGCTCTTTTTCCACTGGGGAGCCAGGACAGGTGGGAAGAAGGACATGGGAAGTCTCCTGCCCGTCTTAGATGACTGGCAGTTAGAGAAGAACGGTCTGTTCTGAGTCTACACGGTCTAGGGGCATTCTCATGAAAAAACCCAGGAAAGAGTAAACAGAGCTGGAAATCCAGGCAACCTGGGTCCTGCCTGTGCGTGTCATCCAGACACGCACAGCCACATGGGGACTGCTCGCAGCTCTGAGAGCAATGAGGGCTCTCAGCTGGCATTTTCCATGGCAGCGGTCCCCAACCTTTTTGGTCCCAGGAACCAGTTTTGTGGAAGATAATTTTTCCACAAACAAGGGGTGGGGAATGGTTTTGAGATGATTCAAGTGCATTACATACAAGCTCACCTCCTGCTGTGTGGTCCGGTTCCTACCAAGCCCCGACTGGTAGGGGTCCACAGCCCGGAGGTTGGGGATCCCTGTTCTATGTTAACTTCACTTCTGCCCTTGTAGGGGCTCATGGGCAACAGTGAACCACAGCAGGCTGGCATGGTATGTTTTGCCAACTCTCTCTGGCTGCAGATAACTGAGGGCAAAGGCCAAAATGAGTGACTTGGCTGATAGCCTCCCGGCCTTCCCATCAACTCCCAACCCTTTCAGCTAACAAAAAAGAAACCAGAGGATTTTTAAATTTTAATTCCAGAAGTGTCTTGTGTGTGCTAATATTACCACTTTCTTTCTCAATTATGCATATATCTCAGTTTTCTAAGCAGCTCATAACTCATTAATTCAAACATTTATTAGTTCCTCTTGGTACGCACCATTGTGTTAGTGTGTCCTAGAGTTTAGATTTTAGTAGAGAAGGTGAGACAATAGTGAAAATACAGTAAATGAGGAAGAACATTATGAATGCTGTGCAGGCAAAGTGCTATGAGAGTTTGGGAGACGGAGAAAAACCAGTTCTAGATGGGGAGGTAAGGAGAGGATTGGTGGAAAAAATAGCATGTGAACTGGACTCAAAAGATGTGGCAATGGGGAGCCATTGAAGACTTAGGAATACTACTGGAACATAACCGAGTTCTCTTTAAAAAAGTTCACAGGCAATGAGGTACAGGAAGCATTGGCAGGGAGAGACCTGCCCAGGAGGCCACTGCAATACTGAGCATAATGGGGCTCTGGCCAGAACAGGGTAGGAGTGGAGATGTCCTGGAGGGAAGACTGAGAAGGCTCATGAGGATTAGCATGTGGTCTGTCCAACCCACGGGCTCTGCTTTTTTCTAGTTATTACCCATTTCCCCGCTTCTATAACCTATGGACTGTCTAGGACAGAGCAGGCAATAGAGACAGGTGCTATTAAGAGTCAGGAAAACCCAGCCCTGGCTGGTGTGGCTCAGTGGATTGGGTGCCAGCCTGTGAACCAAAGGGTCGCTGGTTCTATTCCCAGTCAGGGCACATGCCTGGGTTGTGGGCCAGGTCCCCAGTGGGGGGCCATGTGAGAGGCAGCCACACATTGATGTTTCTCTCCCTTTCTTTCTCCCTCCCTTCCCCTCTCTCTAAAAACAAACAAAATGTTTAAAAAAAAAGACTAAGGAAAACCCAGAATCTCCCAGATGTGGTGTCGAGGGAAAGAAGCTGCACAGCAGTGTGTGCCCTGTGCAGCTCCCTTTCAGCTGCGTATGCTTTTGGGGGAAGTGAAGAGCAAGAGAAACATGCAATGGAGACTGAGAAGTAATGACCAGAGGTACAGCTGTTGAGAGGTGAAACAATGCTCCCCCTCCGAAGTCTATGTCTCAATCCCTGGGATCTGGGAATATGTCAGTTTACATGCTGAAGAGACACTGCAGATGTAAGTTAAGGGCCTTGAAGTAGGGAGATTGTCCTGCATTATCTGAATAGGCTCAGGGTCCTTAAAAGTCAAAGATGGAGGCAGGACAGAGTCAGAGAAGGAGAAGCGACGTGAGAGCAGAGGTTTGAGCAATGCAGTTGCTGGCTGGGGCCACGAGCCGAGGAAAACGAGCAGCCTCTCAAAGCTGGAAAAGGCCAGAACACAGACTCTCCCCTGGGGGCCTCCAGAAGGACAGCTGCCCTGCCAACTCATTTTTGACCTCCCGAACCGTAAGAGGAGACATTTGGGTTCTTTAAGTCACTGAGTTTGTGGGAATTTGTAGAATAGCAATAGAGAACAAGGGCAGGTGGAAAACCAAAAGGGTGTGGTGTCCAAGAGCCAAGTAAGAAAAGTGTATCAAGGAGGGAGCAGTGATCACCATGTCAAGAGTGGCTGCCAGGCCAGGTGAGATGAGGTGAGTCTGCCCGCTGTGTTTAGTGAAGTGAAGGTCCTAATGACTCTGGCAAGGGCGGTTCCACACTGTGGCGGAGTTCCGGGAGGACAGCATGTTTATGACCTGTCTGTCTCAATGAATAAAGACAGCATGTCAGCCAGCGATGAGTGTGTGTCTTAAGAAAAATAAGTATGGAAAGGGCTGATGATGGATGCTGCTCAGGTGTCAGTTTGGGTTCTTTCCTGGGAATGTTCCCAAAGGGGATGACTGTCAGGTGCTTCTGGGATTCCTATTTGCATCTCTTTATTTCTCTCAGAGTCCTAATTGCTAATCTTCTCCCCAGTTTGGGTCTCGAAGTCCCTTTACTCACTGAATTCTGGAGTGACACCAGGAGCCCTCCTGAAGCCTGTGTTTACCCTGGTGTCACATGGAACCATAGTGACCTGGGTCCCTGGACACTCTACCAGCTAGCCCTGGGCTCATCCTTCAGGCAAGTCTCACCTGGCACCACAGCAGGCCAGAGCTTGGAAGTCCCTGGCAGGTCCCGAAGGACAGTGGTTGCTGATTAGCCAGGCAGGCCCAATGGGGAAGCCCTCTTAATAGGTGAGATGGATCTCAACCCCCTTCAGTTAGCAGACTTCTGACGTCCACAGTGCTCTGCAGGCAGGGCAGTTTGCCAAAGTTCCCCAAGCATCAGTTTTAAAACCTGAATTCTCAGCTCAGACAAGCTTTCCAAGTTGGGCTGTGCTCAAGGCATTCTGGAGCCTGAGGTGGCGTGGGAACCCCGCGTCCTACTGTGCTTAGGTTTCCTCCCCATCATCCATCCCCACTGAATTACTCAAACCCTGAAGCTTGGGATGGCCAGACCCTGTGTGGCAGAATCTGTGCACTTCTTGGCCACTCGGCTGGAGATGCGCCCTGTAGGGTTAGGACACAGCACCCAGAGACACTGAGACATCAGGGTGACACCCACAGCAGGGGCTGAGGAGTTGAGGCCTGCCTTCCTCCAGGGTCTTCCCAAACAGGGGGCTTTATTCGGGGCACGGTCAGAAGTTTATGCACAGGAGGACCTCTCGAGGTCTGTGTGTGAGGTGGGGATGGTTGAGCGTCCTTCCACAGGGACTGTCCTCTTGGTGGCATGTTTATGGCGAGGGAAGGATTCTGGTGGGACTGTGATAAAAGCTCTAGCTCGCTCCCTGGAAAAATGCACAACTTTGCCTTTTGATTTGCAATTTCATTTCTTTCATCAATTCCAGAAAGTGATCCATGCACACCAGGGTTATGAAGCTCTGCTCCATATGTTTTCCAGAGTGTGATATATACTCCACTGATGGTATCCAAGATGACCTCAGGGGTATGAGGACGAGCATTTATTTTAATAGCTCAATATTTATTTTAAAGTGCATGTAAAGTCCGTGGTTTCCCTGGTATTATTGCCTAGAGTGACTGAATGGTAAAATAAAAGGTGAATCTAATTAAAGATGAATACCAAATAGAACAATTTAAGTCGCATGACAATTCAGAAAAAACGGACTGATTCATGGATGACCCAAGTTTGGAAAACATAGTACCTATGGCCTTGGGAGGTTTGGACCCAAAGTTCTTTCCTTTCTTCGTTCTTTCTTTTTTTAAAAGCTGGTTTCAGCTCAAGAAGTGAACTTCACGCCCCACTAACAATGTAAGCTGCTCTTGAAAGAACATTGCTCTTATCTGAGCTTGGAGTGAGGAGCTGGACCCTACTGGCCCTTGAGGGCCAGGGTGGGAAGGGGGCCTCACTTCCCTGCTCAGCCGTTGCTCTCTCACTTACTCAAGGTGGGCAGCTCGGCTTCCTCAAGTCCCAAGGCTATGGCAACAGCAGACCTTGTCTCATCCCCACAGTATGCTGGCATGAACGAGTTTGACTTGTTTTGTGTGTGTGCCTTCGTGTGAGTGTGAATGTGTGCGTAAGTGTGTACACAAAGGGGTGTGGCAAAGTGGGGAACAGGGGAAACCAATGGAACCAGTCCTTCTCCCTGGAAATTTCACAGAACTCCAGGAGGCTCCCCTCCCAAGATCCCCTAGGGGGCGGGCCACCATTCAGAAAAGAGCCCTAAACAACAAAGTGGGTTCATGACACGTCCCTTCCCCATCCACACCCCTGCTGGTCCTCACATCACAGGAGCTGGTCTCTAGTCTCTTGTTCCAGCAGGAGGAGAGAAGGGAGGTGGAAAAGGCAGCAAGGAGGTTGCTAGGGAGAACAGAAATGTCTTGTCTCCACTCAGGGCTTAAGAAGAGGGCTTCTCTCTGAACGGATACCCCACTCCACATTTCTCCTGATTGCCTCTCTCCCTCAATTTAAAGCCAACCCTATGCTACGGTGGGATGAGCGGCCAGAGGGGAAATAAAGGCGAGGCCCTCACCACTGCAATCTAACAAAGAACTTAATACAGGAGGCTAAAAGCAGAAGCTCACACATTGACCCAGTAATCCTGAGCCTGGTTTGATCAGGCTGCCAGGCATTCCAAACAACAGGTGAAACTATGATAGCACAGGAGGTGGGGAGCCCTTGAAAGTCTGTGTGTATCATCTCCATTGGCTGGGAAAAGGAAAACCTTGAGGCCTGGAAGAGGTAAAAAGGAGGGGTCTACAGTGCCCAAAGAAAGGGCCCGTAAACAACTTTAGTTAACTGCCTGCCTCCCGTCACCTATACAACATGAACAAAGAGTCTGGAGCAACATAAGGATTCGGGCTAACAGACCCCCACTCATACCTACATTTGGGCAGCCACGTCTCCCCAGGAAAGCGGGCACCACCTTTATCCGTAATCAATATGTAACTTCTTCACTCCCGCCCTGCCAACTATATAAGTCCTCAGGACAAAGGACTCTCTCTCTTCTCTTGGCCCTTTGGCTTTTTTGCCACATGGGCAGCAGGGGGGGCGCCTGGTCACCCAGCTTCTTACCAAAAGGGGGGCCTTTGGCCTCTCTTTTGGTCATCTGGCCTCTGGCCACTCTACTTTTGCCACCCCTGCTCTAGCTACCCTTGCTTTGCTTTCCTGCTAGAACCTAGCATTAATAAACTTTGCTTGCATGCTGGTAGGCTCGCTGGCCTGTAATTCTTTACTGTGTCACTAAGAAGAACCGAGTTTCTGGGAGTTTCTCCTGTAACACCTACACTAGTTTCTAGAATAGACATCTGTAGACAGAAACTGACAGGAAACTGGAGTATCGGGTGAGTATGGCCATTGGTCAAGTTTGAACCACAGGTTTGCGTGTTGATAGTTTTCAGGTTTTTCCCCATCTCCTAAGGTTGGGGATCAGTAGAAGGATGCCTGCAACATGGCCACAGTGGGACTCTTGAGGCAAGTGCAGGGGTAGGGAGCAAATTTGGTCTCAGTATTCTCCAGGTGCAACCCCTGAGGGTCGCAAAGCAAAGCAAAATTAAACCAGAATAATAGCTGGTCAGCAGAGCTGGGAGGTAGAGCCATCCAGGACAGCTGGCCAGGAGTGATGCTCACGATGGTAGAGGGATGAGAAGCCACACCCTAAGGCTCCTGTTTATAGGATACAATTACAACGTAGGATGGCTCCCACACGCCATCACAAGTCTAAAAGTCTCTGGTATTCTGGTCCCAACCTCTCATTTCCTGCACTCAGCTTTTGCTATATCTATGACTAAACCTGCCCCTTCAGCATGACCTGACATCAAACATCAAATTCCAATATTAAGTCAGGCTTCCACTGCAGAATGCTGAGTCTTGTTACTGTACCTACAAAAAGTCTCCCAAATTCAACCCCTCTCTCCCCTCCACGGCCACCACAGCCACCACTGCGGCAGCCATCATTACCTCTTGCATCGGGCCATACAGCAGCCTCCTACCTTGTCTCCTCACACTCACTTGGGCTCCCTCTATTCCCTCTCCGCACTGCCGCCTTCCAAAGGTGCAAATCTCTTTCAAAGATGCAAATCTGACCATGCCACACCCATGCTCAAATCCCTTTCCTGGCTTCACACTGTTCTTAGAATCAAGTTCCAAATCTTGACCACAACCTAGGAGAACATGGCCCCAGCTGATCCACCCACTTCTATCTCCTTGCCTACCATCTCTGGTCACATTGCTTTTATTTCTGTCCCTTGATTGTGCCAAGCCCTTACCCTTCAGAGCCTTCACACGTGCTGTTCCCTCGGCTGCAATGCTTTCCCTACCACACTCCCCCTGGCTAAGCTCTACCCATTGATTATCTCTCAGAGTAAATGTCACTTTCTCAAGAAAGCTTGCCTTGAACCTCCCCTCCAGATCCATACAATGATAGCACTAGATAATTAAATAACTACTGTGTAATTAGTACATTCTCCTCCTCCTCATTAGCCTGTGAGCTCCACAAAGACTGGTATTGGTTTTGTCCATTGATGCCTCCCCAGTACCTAGCTCAGTGCTGCCAGCCACTAAGGGATCAAGTGAGTGAGTGAATAAATGATAAAAGAATTAGACAACATGGCCTAATGAGGAGCCACCTGCAAGAGTGAGAGGCAAGTGCTTTCATCCAAACATGTAAAAGCACTTGCTAGGGAGATCTTGAAAGCAAGAGCTAGAAAGAGGGAACACCTATTGGTTTATACCCAAGTGTGATGGCCCCAATGTCACCAGTCCTAGAGCCTGGCCTGGCGAGGGCCCAAGGGATCAGTTTGACCTCTGGCCTGACCTGCCTGGAGCTCTGTAGATAGCAGCTATTTCCCATACCCAAAGACCCTTGGGATGGAGGCAGCATTGATTTTGGAATCAGATACACTTGGCTTTTCCACTACTTAGCTGTTTGACCTTGGGCAAATTACAGAGCCACCTGAAGCCTCAGTTTCCACATCCAAAAATAGGGCTAACAAAACCTACCCCACGCTTAGCTAGAGGCTTAATCACCGTCATGAGCCTGTACTGCACAGCAGCACGCTAATCCCTTCTCCCCGCAAAACTGGCTTAGCCCTGCCATTTCACCCTTTTGGACACCCAAGCCAGCAGGCAAGACAAGGAATGGAGGGACGTCTGAGGGGTGAGATGATACAGTCCACCCAGGCCACTGCCTTGAACTTCCCACCCACCCAGAGGAACCCTAGAGCAAGACCAGGGAAACACCATGGAAATCCAGACTAGCTGAGTAGGGTGACTGATCTGTGCCTTTTAGGAGCGGGAGAAGGTTGAGATGAGGAAGGGAGGACAGGCAATCTTGGAAGCTATTATTCAAACAGAAATAAAGAGCAGTTGCAAAGAGGGAGAGGCCAATAAGGGCACAGGAAGGAAAGACTGGGCAGGTGAGGGGCTGAGAAAAGGTGATCCAAGTTGTCAGATGGCAGAGGCTGCAGAAAGAACAAATAGGAAGGAGGGAGTAACTTGGGTGGTGGGAGACGTACCAGATAGAAGAGGGTCACGGTTAAGGCTGGAGAGGAACGGCAAACTCCTGGTGAGGAGGTGGGAGGTGAGGGGTGGGGGTGGGCACTGACTTGCTTGCTGGAGTGAGGAGAAACGGAGGTGAGGACGGAGGCTGTCACCTTGAGTCTTCCTAGAGGGCAGGTAAACAGGGCTTGAGGAGAGTGGCGAGTTGGAGGAGAAGGGATTAATGGGGAGGGGTCCGTGACCCCGGGCCCCGCTGTACCTGAGGGTCTCCTTGCAGCTCGCCCACGTAGTACTGCTCGAGCCAGCGGCGCGCGTTGGCCGAGTGCCGGTGCGGCGGCCCGTCTAGGTCGGCGCTAACATCCTGGCCAGCCCGCACCCGCAGCAGCTGCTCGCCCCCCGGGTGCTGCCGCAAGAACCCCGTGAGGTCGTAGAGGCGGGCCCCACAGCGGACCCAGCAAGCGCCGGCCGCCAGTCGCTGCTGGACCTCGGCGGGTGAGAAGGAGGCTGCGGGGGGCGGAGCGGGGACCATGGCCGGAGACCGGAGCTCGCAGCTCGTAGTCCGGGCGTCTGCTCGGCGGCCGCCCAGCGCGCCTCTAACATCCCCTGAGCCGAGGCCGCCTGGACCGGCCGGCCGCCACCGCACCTGCTCATTTGCATGCCGCGCTCCCATTGGCTATTCGGTGGGACACTGAGCGAGCCTGGAGGGGCCGTCATCCCCATTGGCCCGAAGGAAGTCAGGCAGCCCCGAGCGGGGCGGGCCTGGAGCTGCCCGCCGCCCGCCAGGTGGCCCTGGGCAGGTAGAGGGCGCGCCCGCCAGGTGTGTCCCGTCTCAGGAGGAAAGCCAAGGGGGCGGGCGGATGCAGACGGAGCAACTCTTCCTGTCTCCGGTGGCTGTCTGGGCTGACATCCTCTGTGGCCCAATCGCTACTGGAATAACTCTTCTGCTGTTGCTTTATGAGAGAAACTTTCAGCTTTACATCCTCAGGCTCCAGGAGGGGGCGGGAAGAACGGAGAAATGGAGTAAGGCGAGCGAGCCTCCAGACTCAGTAATTACAACGTGTAACATTTTAAGGTAATATTTTAAAAATCATATTGTTGCATAATATGAATGTACTTAATGCCATTTAACTGTAAATTTAAAAATGGTTAAGATGGTAACTTTTAAATTATGTGTATTTCACCACAATAGTATATATACATATATATTATAAACAATTTCTTTTTAAAAAATCATATTGGCAAACCACAGCCTGCACGCTGGGCATTTCTGTAAATAAAGCTTTATTGGAACTGGGACTAGTGAGGTGAGGCAGGATGATGAAAGTGAAGGGTGAGATCTTGTTTTTAATACATAAAGCTTTGGGATTTTGTTCATCATGCATTTTTTGCATTTTAATATTTAAAATATTGTATTAAAATATTCTTTATATTGAGTACTGAGGGGCCTTTTTGTTTGTTTTTTGACGTGCCCTAAGGTTTTGCACCCAGAGAGACTGCCTCACTTGCCTCACTCTGGTCTCACCCTGCTAGGAGAGCCCTGAGGAGAGAACAGAGAATCCTGTCTCTATTACACAGAGGAAATAGGGACCTAAAGGAGAAAAGCCCACTGGTCATGTCAGATGGAAAGGAAAACAGTGCGCTCTTCAGTTTTATTCGTAAGAGAGAAGAACCGCACATAACATTACTTGCCCAGCAACTGGAGAATTTCCCTTGAGCTCATGATTCGTAATCAAAGGATCCTGGTACTGAGGCTGCCCCATCCAGCTGGCCTCAGTTTCTCTCAGGAAAAGAGATTTTCAGGGCCACCCTTGTTTACGCTCTCCTGGGGCTGAGCATCTATACCAGGCTAGTGCTGCGGAGGAAGTCTGGCCCAGATACTTCGGGCAATGCCAACAATAGACGTGTGCGAAGTCAGGAGAGTTGTCTCTTCCTTCTCTCCCAGGCCTCTCCTGGCTCACCTCAGGGATTAGGCAAGAGCTGGGCTGAGTCTATGAATCTGCTATGGAAGGCCTGGAGGCCTTAGGTCGCTAATGTTGCTTTTCTGAAGTGCAAATACATACTCACCCTTACACCACTTCCACACCTACCCTGTTCCAAATACCCTGCATGTGCAAAAACAGTCAAATCCACACTCATAGGTGTCCTCAGGTTCTTTCTGCTGGCAATATCTGCGTGGCAAAATCCACTTGGATTTCTCATCATCGCCTTAAACTCCTATTGTCTCAAGTTGAACAAGCAATTTAGCCATCTATTCAGAAATGTAACACATTTCTTGCCATAGTTAATTCCACTTCTAGAAATTTCATCCTAAAGCTACACTATGTAAAGGTATATGCATAATAATATTAAGTGCAACCTCATTTATAGACTAGGAACAACCCAAATATTCATTAGAAAGGACTGATTAAATAAATGGTACATTCAGACACTTAAATACTATGTTGTCATTAGAAAGAATGAGATTCATGTATATCGATAGAGATTAATCTCCAGGACATTGTAAGTGAAAACAACAAGAATGGTGTGTATGTGTGTAGTTGGCACATTCCTCTCCAAATAGCTTGGTTTAGAGTAGATATTCAATAAACGGATTAAATGTAAACCGAATGGAAGCTACTGATGCAAAGCCACCTATGAAAACTCAGATTTTCCAGAAGCCCCATTTAAGAAGATAAAAAGAAACAGGTGAAATTAATTTTAATAATACATGATATTTAACTCAATATACCTAAAATGTCATCAAGACAATATTCCATCACTATATAAACTTTAATGAGATATCTTCTTTTTTTGATGCATTAAGTCTCTGAAATACGGTACGTGTTTTACACTCTCAGAACATCTTAATCTGGACCAGCAACATTTCTAGTGCTCAGCAGCCACATGTGGGCAGCAGCTACCATATCGTGCAGCACAGATGCAGAGCATCTGCTACACAGTAGCCACTCCGCTGAGTACTTTACATCTGTGTCACCACAATAAAAACAACTACAATCAGCCTGTACTGCCAACTTCATGCTCATGCCACGCCAGGCATTATACCAGGAGCTTCGCTTGGATCATCGCACTAATCTTCAGAGCAGAACTGTGATTCGTACCATTGTTATGTTCACTTTCCACAGGAGGGCACTGAGGATTGGAAATGTTAACAAACTAGCCCTAAGCTGCACAGCTACTGAGCAAAGGATCCTGGCCAAGACGCCCGAGGCAGAAGCTGCATTCATGAAAACCTTCCACATGGTTGCTTAAAATCCCCATGGCCACTTCATAAAGCAGGTTTGTATTATGAATCTTTTTGAAAAATATGTCTACCTGTGTACTCTTCAGGCTGAGTTGGTAAAGACTGAGCTTTAAATATGCATTTGTTTTGTCCTGGCTGGTGTGGCTCAGTGGATTGATCACAGGCCTGTAAACCAGAGGGTCGTAGGTTCGATTCCCACTCAGGGCACATGCCTGGGTTGCGAGCCAGGTCCCAGGGAGAGGGCGCACAAGAGGCAACCACACATTGATGTTTCTCTCTTTCTTTTTCTCCCTCCCTTCCTCTTGCTCTAAAAAGAAATAAACACAATATTTAAAAATAAATAAATAAATATACATTTGTTTTGGCCAGCTTTATCCTCACCACCATAACATCACTGGCTACTAATATACAGGGTCCGGCAGAAGTAACATCTGCTTGAGTGTGGTTGGTAGGGTACGTGAATGTCTCACACAAGGTGGGCAGCAATTTGAACATTTCACCTACAATGTCATATGGTGTGCTTGAGTATGATATTGTTATGTTACCTAATTACATGCTTATGATTTTGTAATAAAAGATTTGGTATAGATTACCAGTGCAAAAAAAAGGGGGCGTTATTTGTGCTGGACCCTGTATTATTAAAAAATAGGGTGTGAGCTCAATTGCATCCATCTATTTGCCTTTAATTCAGAAGTAAAAGACCATTAATTTATGTCCCCATTAATCTGATTTATGATTTCCAGTTATGCAGGTTGTTAATTTTCAAGCAAAAGATCAGAACAGGAAATAGCTGTTTTACTTCTACCATGTTTTGCAATGCAATTTAAATGGGTCTCACAAAGGCTAAAACCCCTTCAACCACATCACCTTTGATCTCCAGCAGCATGTAGGGCATTGCAAAAATAGCGATGTGATGGATGGACAGCGAGAGCACTAAGCTCTATGGCAACTTCTATGCCATTTGGACATGGGGTCCCTAAGATTAGGGAGGTTTTATGTTCTCTTTAGGGGAGGAAAAGGCAAGAAAAGAGGGATATGATCCTTAGTTGCAGATTCTAAAGCCCTTAAAATTTCTGGTGTCATGTAAATTCCACTGTTTTGCCTGCTCAGTATGGCTGGTTTTAAAACATGGTGGCCAAGCCACAATTTTGAAGTAGTGGTTTCTCAAATTTTAGGATTTGGCAAGAATCACTTGGAGATGTTTATAAAAATGCACACTTTTGCCCCAGCCCTCTGAGATGTTGATTCAATATCCTTAGGGTAGGCGTGTGAATCTACAGAACCTCCAAAAATTCTCTCCTCCATAACACAATTAGAAAACTGGCAAAATTGTTCAGAGTTCTATAAATTAGCCAAAATCTTGCAGCAATCCAGGGAGCACTTATTCAAGAAAAGTGGCCAAATCTTGGCGAGCCTTGTGGCGTTTTTTAACTTGCACTAGTCCTGACCCTCTCTTTCCACTTCCATGGTAACATTGAAAACAACAGCCTGAAATAATGAGGAGATCCGGTAATCTGATGGTGCTTCCCTGGACAACTTGCAAGGTTGTCTTATTTCACCTAACTCAGAGCTCACCCATTGAAAAAAGCCTTTTTCCCCCAAGGCATCTGTCAAAAACATTTAGAGACAACTGTTTAATTTCATGGTTACTTGAAGTGGTGAATAATGGCTGGGGCAAACAATACACTTTCTTTAAAAAAGGTGCTTAAAAGGAAAAGCTGGGTTATGAGATTTTCATAGAGTTGTGATGAGCTCCAATACATTCTTGGGCCTTTAGAAAAGCCATGCATTGTGTTAGGTTGTGTGCATGCTCAAGAATGACATGAGAAAGCCCTACATTCTCACCAGTCGCTGACCTTAAACTCTGCACAAGCAGGAGGTGAAGGCTAGGATGGAGCTATCAGCTGCCTGGCTGAGTGTTGAAAGCAAGCCCCTACAGGCACACACAGCCCTTTGGCAAAGACTTATTGGTGCCAGGCATTAAAGAAAATCTATCCAATAATTAGTTGACACTAAGCAAACCGAGCAGAGACCTCAATAGCCAAGCATAACAAAAAAATAAAGACTTTACAGAAATACTTCAGAAAGGTCACTAAACAGCAGAACCAACATTAGCAGCAGCAACAAACCCTGGTGGGAGAATGTTAGAGGGGTCTGATTTCCAGATCTGCTGAACTAAATTACTTAAAATGTCCAGTTTTCAATTACAAATTATGAGACATACAAAGAAACAAGAAAGTATAGCCCATACACAAGAAAAAACAATCAACAGAAACTCTTCTTGATGATGGCCAGACATTGGACTTACTGACAAAGATTTAAAACCAGCTATTTTCAAATAACTAAAAAAAACATTTATAAAGAACTAAAAAGAGGACGAAGGAAAAGTTTGAGAATGCTATCTCACCAAATAGAAAATGACAAAAGATAGAATTTATTTTAAAAAAGAAGCAAATACAAATTCTAGAGTTGAAAAGCATGAGAACTACAATGAAAAATTCACTAGAAAGGCCCAACAACAAACAGACAGAAGAAAAAGACACCTAACTTGAAGATAGGTCAACTGAGATTATCCAGTCTGAGGAAGAAAAAGAAAAACGGACAAAAATGAACAGAGTCTCAGAAACCTCTGAGTCACCATTAAGTGTGCTGATATATGCAGGGAATAAAAAGGGAAAGGAACAAAAAGAATATTTGAAGAATAATGTCTGAAAATGCCCCAAATTTGATTTAAAAAATTAATCTGCACATCCAAGAAGCTCAACAAACTCCAAGTAGAATAAACAGAAAAGGGCTCACACCAAGACACATCATAAGGGAAGTTTTGAAAGAAAAAGACAAAGAAAATCTCAAAAGCATTGAGAGATGCAACTCATCATGTTCAAAGAAGCCTTAATAAGTTTAACTGCTAATATCTCATCTGAAGCCATGGAGGCCAGAAGACTATGGAATGACACACTCAGAGTGCTGAAAGAACAAACTGTTAACTAAGAATTCTGTATTTGGAAAACTGCCCCGCAAAATGAAGGAGGGATTAATAGATCCTCAGAAAAATAAAAACCGAGAGAATTCATCACAAACGAACTTGCCCTGCAAGACATACTAAACAGAGTCCTTCAGTCCGCAATGAAAAGACGCTATACAGTAACTTAAATCCGCATGAAGAAATAAGGAAGGTAAAGGCAGCTACATAGGTAGACAGAAAAGACATTATGAAGGTATTTGGGGTTGACTTTTCCCCCTATCTGATCTAAAAGACAACTGCATAAAGCAATGAGCATAAAGCTGTGCTGTAATTTATGAGGATGTCATCTGCATGACAGTAACAGCACAAACAAGGGGAGGCAATGAGGCTGTCTCATCGCGAAGATCTGTGTGCTACCGAGATTAAGTTGTGTTCATCAGAGCTGGATCCTCCAGGGTAAGATGTTGATTGTAGTTCCCAGGGCAAACACACACATACACCACCTCAAAAACCCAGTCAAAGTAATGACAAAGGAATTAAAACAGCACATTGGAAAGCATCTATTTAACACAAACAAAGGCAGTAATAGGGGTGTGTTTGAGGAAGAGTTAGAGGACCAGGAAATGGGGAAAACTAATTTTTTAATCAAATTTGGGGCATGTTCAGTTATTCTTCTTCAAATATTCTTCCTGCTCCTTTCTCTCCCTTTTTTCTGGAATTCCCATTATGCAGTGTAAGAAGATAAAGCTGGAGACGTGGGTGGGGTCTCGCTGGCCATGCAAAGCCTTGTAAGCTACAGCAGAGTGTGGAGTCTGGTCAAAGGACAGAGGCACAGTGGATTCTGGTCTCGGGAGTGCACGTTCTCTCTCTCTCTCTCTCCCTCCCTCCCTCCCTCCCTCCCTCTCTCATAGATCAAATAAATAGCAGGAGGCACTCTTGAGTATCCCTCCCAGCTCCTGGAGACCCCTGACTGATACAAGTATAACAGCTCGTAGACCCAAACTAAGAAAGTCCAGCTAGATTTAGACCATCGAGTACTTATTCAAGGAAAGAACAGCGTCTTTTCGGCAGAAGGATAATGTACCATGAACTGTTGTAACTGTTTTGATGTGTTGCCACAGAGGTGAACATTTTTCTATATGAATTTTCTTTAAGATTTTAAAAAAGAGCTTTTTTTTAGTGAAAGGTGAAGGGAAGGAGAAAGACAGGGAGAGAGAGGGAAACATTGATGTGAGAGAGAAACATCAACTGGTTGCCTCCCATACGCCCCCAACTCGAGACCTGACCCACAACCCAGGCGTGTGCCCTGATCAGGAATCGAACCAGCAATGTTTTGGTTCGCAGGCCGGCATTCAATCCACTGAGCCACACCAGCCAGAGCTCTATATGAATTTTCAATAATTTTTCTGCATTCTTGCACACACTGCTCATTTATTCATTTGTGTTTGGTGTGAAGTCAAACGTCCACTTGGATGCCCTCTAGAGTATCAGAGTGCTCATTAATGAGGCTTAATTTTATAAAATACTTCTTGTGCAATGTACAATACTTCTTGGTGACTGCCTGAACCAAATCCTTTCCTTATGTCTTGGTGTGACTCACAAAAGGTAAAGCCACACTAATTCTTGCTCTTCATCAAAGTTGCAGGAAGCAGGAACAGGGCAAGTGCCTGCCAGTGTATCACCCTGTGAGCGGAGACCTGCAGGGGTCAGGGTCACTGTGTCTGCAAAGCAGTTGTTGAGGAGACTCATGGTGGAGCTCATAGGGAGCTTCAGAGAAAGCTGGAGGTTTGCGCCTAAGACTTAAATAAAGGGATTTTTCTCTTCTAACTGCACTTCTAAGAATGACACTTCATGCCCCATGCCTTGTCCTTGTCAGAGCTTCTACATTACAAGTATAACACCTGGAAAGTTAAAAGGGAAAGAATTCAAACGGGAAATATTCCTCCCCACCTCACTTTCTGCGATTCCTCTATTCACTCTTACCCTGCTTCTCCCTTTTATTCCATCCTTCTATAAGGTGCGTTGACTGCTTATGAGATTTCATTCACTCATTCAACAAATATTTACTAATGCCCTGCCTCATTCTTTTAGACATTCAGGGATGACTGTGTTAGTCATGATTCTTGGTTGCCATCAGCAGAAACAACTCTACACAAAAAGAGAAGAAGTAGAAGGAAGGCAGGAGAACTGGCCTTGGGAAATGGACAGGAAACAGGGCAGCTGTGGACAACCAGTGAGCAGGAAGGCATTCATGACCTCTTAGCAGAAACCACTTGGTCAGGAGGCTACCTCCACTCCCACCACAGGCCACTGCTGGCCACCACCATCCCCATGGACAAGGTCTAACCATCTCATCATCTTGTGTTGCCAGCTCGATACCCTGTGCCTGCCCCAGGTGGGAAAAGCAGTTGGCCAAGCCAGGTCCTATGTCCATGCCCTAGTGGCTTAAGACAGGGAAAGAGTGTGTCTTGCACTTTTATGTTTCCATGGCGGGGAGGTAAACTGAGACAATGGCGGAGGGAGGAGGGAGCTCAAAAATAGGAAGGGCCTTGGCAGCCAAAAGCAGCTACACATTTCAGTCAGTAAGGCGCTGAGCTTGTCCTTTGGAAATTCCTGGTCTTGGAGGAGACGCACAGTAAATAAGTCAGACCCAACACAGAACAATAAACACAATATCAGAGACGCGATCAAGTAAAAGCACAGCGCCAAGGTTCGGAACCCAAGCTCTAGATGCAGGTCAACTGGAGCTAAATCTTGGCTCTACTAGGTATAACCTCTGGTTGCTTCCTCACTGGTAAAGAGAAGTTAGTAACAGCAGTCTCTTCGGAGGACTGTTGTTAAATAAAGTATGCAAAGTAGTTAGCACAATGCCTGATACGCAGTGCCACCCCAATAAATGTTAGCAATAAGTATTGTTACAGAGGGCCGTGGGAGCGCTCCCAGAATTGGCCGAAAAGTTCTTACCACTCACACAAAACTCAGACCTAAGGGTTCAATGTACTCATTTTAACTTTGTCTTTGGAGGCGGGTAAGCGGCTCTGCCTAAAGCAGGGCCATAAACTACAATCACACCTTCCCATCTCCCCCAGTACTTCATTGAACTCACAGAAAAATGAACTGGGTGGGGTGGAGACGGGTCATAATTCTTGCGTCAGGTTCTCAGAAGGTTTCGCAACTTTATCAACAAACCTGGGAGCCCCCACAATAGCAGGAAGCCGTGCAGGACGCCTTTGGGAACCACGGCGTTGTGGGGGAGCCAAGCTGCGCGTGTCCAAAGCGGTCGGCTGAAATTCTGAAAACAGTGCCCCCTTCCCTGGCCCTTTGTCACCTGGCCACTGTCTAATATTCTGGGATTAGGAGAAGGGTGTTTCTCTTTATGCTTCTACAGGCTCGTCCTGTGTTCTCTGTGAAGTCAGATAATGGTTTCATACCTTGGTTTTACCCACCAAAGCAAGGCTGTCCGCTGGAACTGACTGCAACGATGGGAATGTTCTGTATCTGTGCTGTTCAACATGGTAGCCACTGGCCATTGAGCCCTTGAAACAGGGCTAGTGTGATTTAGAGACTGAACTTTAAATTGAATTAATTTAAATTTAAAACAGCCACATGTGGCTAATGGTTACCATGTGGGATGGTTAATGTTATATGTCAACTTGTGTGGGCTACTGAATGCCCAGATAGCTTGTAAGACATTATTTATGGGTATGTCTATGAGGGTGTTTCTGGAAGCAATTAATGTTAGAATCAGCAGACTGAGTAAAGAAGATCACCCTCACCACTGTGGGTGGGCATCATCCAACCTGTTGAGGCTCCGAATATAACAAAAAGGTGGAGGGAAGGTGAATCACAATGCCTTTAGGATTTTGGAGCAAGACCCTGCCATCATGCATAGAGAACTATTTTGAGAAAGAGCTCTTGGTCTGCTACTGGGCCTTAGTAGAGACTGAATGTGACCATGAGCCACCAAGTTCCCACACAGCCTGAGCTGCCCATCATCATAAACTGGGTAATTGTTATCTGACTCACCACACCATTAGGCTGGGTGTGCACAGCAACACTTCACCATCAAATGGAAGCGGCATGTACGTGATCAGGCCAGCACAGGCCCTGAAGGCACAAGCTTCAGGATGAAGTGGCCCAGATGCCCATGGTCCTCGCTCCTACTACACTGCCCTCTCTCTCTCCCAGGTCGCATCTATGACTTCATGGGGAGTTCCCTATAATCAGTTGACAGAGGAAGAAAAGGCTCAGGCCTTGTTTACAGATGGTTCTGTATGTTTTGTGGGCACCATCCAAGAGGGGACAGCTGTGGCTCTTCTGCCCCTTTCTGGGACACCCCTGAAGGATAACGGTGAAAGGCAATCCAGTGGTCAGAACCTCAGGCAGTGCAACTGGCTGCTTCTCCTGGGAAGGAGGAATGGCCGTCATGAAGTTGCACACTACTTCATAGCTTGTAGCCACGGTTTGGGTGGATAGTCAGGGACCTGAAAGGAACGTGATTGGAAAATTGGTAACAAAGAAATCTGGGAAAAGAGGTATGTAGATGGACCTCTCTGAATGAGCAAAAAAATATGAAGATATTTGTGTCTCATGTGAATGCTCACCAAGAGTGACCTGAACAGAGCCTACATAATAGTCCAGTGGACAGGATGGCCCATTCTGTGGGTATCAGTCAGCCTCTTTCCCCACCCACTCCTGTCATCGTCCAGTGGGATCATGAAGAAAGTGGTCGTGGTGGCAGGGATGGAGGTTACGCATGGGCTCAGCAACATGAACTTCTACTGGATAAGGCTGACCTGGCTACAGCCACAGCTGAGTGCCTAATCTGCCAGCAGAGGAGACCAACCCCCAGCCTTGATAGGAAACTGTTCTCTGGCTGGGTACTCAGCCAGCCACCTGGTGGCAGGTTGATTACACTGGACCACTTCCATCATGGAAGGGGCAGCGTTCTGTCTTTACTGTAAGAGATAGTTACTCTGGATACAGATTTGCTTTCCCTGTATGCAATGCTTCTGCCAAAACTACCATCCAAGGACTTCCAGAATGTCTTAGCACCATTGTGGTGTTCTACATAGCATTACTTCTGATCAAGAAACTCACTTCACAGCAAAAGAAGTGCAGCAGTGGGACCAAGCGCATGAAATTCACTGGTCATACCATGCTCCCCACCATCCTGGAGCAGCTGGCTTGATAGAATGATGAACCAGCCTTTTTAAGACTCCGTTACAGTGCCAGCCAGGTGGCAGCACCTTGTAGGGCTGGGGCAAGGTTTTCCAGGAGGCTGTGTGTGCTCTGAGTCAGTGTCTAATATACGGTGCTGTCTCTCCAATTGCCTGGGATCACTGGTCCAGGAATCAAGGGGTGGAAATGGGTGGGAGTGGCACTACTCACTACTACCCCCAGTGACCCACTAGTTATATCTTTGCTTCCTGTCCCCACACCTTTATACTCTGCTAGCCTGGAAGTCTTAGTTCCAGAGGGGTAAATGCTTCCAGCAGGAGTGATTCCTTTGACCTGGAAGTTAAGCCTGCCACCTGGCCACTTTGGTCTCCTCATCCTTCTGAATCGATAGGCAAAGAAGGAGTGACAATGTTGGGTGCTTGACCACCAAGAGGAAACGGGACTGCCATTCCACAGTGAACATAAGGAAGAGAATGTCTGCAATCCAGGAGATCCCGTAGGGTGTCTCTACATAATACCATGCCCCGGGAGCAAGGTCAAGGGAACACAACAACCACCAAATCCAGGCTGGACTACTGTTGGCCCAGACCCTTCAGGAAGGTAGGTTTGAGTCACCCTGACAGGTAGAGTACCATGAGAGAACCTGAGGTGCCTGCTGAAGGCAAAGAGAATACAGAAAGGGTAGTAGAAAGTAGTTATAAATACCAGCAACAACCATGTGACCAGTTACAGAAATGAGGACTGCAACTGCCATGATTATTTCCTCCTTATATTCTTATGAATACGTCTGATTATATATATAATTTTCTCTCTCTCTGGAGAACCCTAATACAAGAACCAAGAAGGAACCCTTAGAAAGAACAGTGGTGCAAGACTTGGGTAATGGCAGAATAGATTCCAATAAGTTCAGTGGGAAACACATTCTACTGATAATAATAATAACTAACATTTATGATGCTCTCACTTTGTGTAGACACTGTTCTAAGCATTTTATGTGACTCATTTTTATACTGCTTTATTAAGATATATAGATAGATAATCATATAACTCATCCATTTTGAAGTATACAAGTCAATGGTTTTCAGAGTTGAGCAACTACCACCACAATCAGTTTTAGAACATCTGCATCACCCCAAAGGGAAATCCTGTGCCCATCAGTAATCACCTCTCATTTCCCCCCAAGCACCCAGCCCTTGGAAACCATTAATATTATCTGTTTCTATGTCTGCCTATTCTGGACATTAGCTCATTTTAATCTTCACAACCACCTTGTGAAGTGGGTACTATTATTGCCCCCATAAGGAAAGAGAGGCACAGAGAGGTTAAGTAACGTCATAGGTAACACAGGTAGAAAGTGGTATAACTGAGATTTGAACCAGTCTTCTCCAGAGCCCACACAACATCCCCCCAGTTCTCCTCAATATGAGCAGCGCTTTGTTACTGAGCTGCTTGAGCAAGTCATTCCCTGCATCTCAAGGAACTTGCAGACAACGCAAGATACAAACCCCATATACCACAAAAGGAGCAACATCTAACATACTTGAATGGAATACTGCCAACTAGGCACTCATAGTACAAAATAACCCCAGGAAGGAGTTGGTCTCAGTTCACCAACAAGATTGCTCCTGTCTTCCTTCCTACTGATGCAGCTGTGTTAAAAGTTAAGAGCAGCCTACAGAACAATCCAAGTGCACGCCCAACTTCACTGTCAAATTTATGGTGCTAGTTGGGGAAGGAGGGATGTCCCAGCTTGGGTCTAAATTCTGTCCACCACTGAGACTCAGCTATGTCTAGGCACATCTTGGCAACTTTAGAAGAAAAGAGCTGGCAGCCAGAATACCAGACAGCTGTTTGCATGAAGGGCTGAGAGGCTTATGCTACCTTTGGTGGAAGGGGAAGAAAACTGAAAACAAAGTCTTAGCCCCAGAACCAAGACATCCCCAGCACTCCCAGCCACCCCACAACGTGCCCCTGGCCGAATCCAAGACCCACATCTGCATCCTAGGGCAGGAAATGATTCATCTGATTGGTTTAAGCCGGGTTATTTGAGACAGCGCACTAGCAGCTTGGGCCTTCTCTGTCAGAGAGCAGGAAGACACACACTCCTATTTTGCCTCAGGCCACGAGGTAGCCTTGGTCTGCCTAGGGTTCTAGAGCATCACTAGAACCCTGGTGGGAGCTGGTGGGAATAGCAGCAGGATGTGATGAGCAACTGGCTTTCCCAAGCACAGCTCTAACATGGGGGCCTGGGGGACTGATGAATGGAAGGGAGGAGGCCTGTGCTCATCTCCAGAGTCCACCACGTGGATCCTTCTGGGAGCCGACTGGATTGTGCACACACACACAGGGGTGAGATTCCACCACCACCACCACCACCACCACTACCCCCAGAAGCTCTTAGAAATGCGTAGGGGCAAGAACCTGTAGATTTGGTTTGTAACTGCTAATGTGACTCCTTGAAATTTCCCGTATCCAGCCTCTGGTTTGGTGTTAAAAAGCAGAAAACTGATTCTAAACAGCTTTCCTACTTTAATTTTCTTTTCTCTGGATAAATCTTCTTTTTTTTCATCTTCACCTGAGGACATTTTCATTTACTTTTTTAGAGAGAGAGAGACAGAGAGAAACATCAAGGAGAGAAGCATCAACTGGTTGCCTTTGTATGCACCCAGACTGGGGACCCACACTGGGACTGGGTATCGTACGCATCCAGAGTGGGGGTTGCACACATCTGCACCCCTACCAAGGATGAGCTTGCAACCTAGGTATGTGCCCCGACCAAAATCGAGCCCACAATCTTTCGGTTACTACATGAGATGTTCCATCCACTGAGTAGCACCGGCCAGGGCTCCTCTGGATAGTTCTTTACACTCTGCGCCATATTTTTGTTGTTGTTCAGCTCATGTTTATTTCAGTGTCTACCACATGCCTGGGATTATGCCCGATCTGAGGACACTGAGGGGATAAAAGTGGGCCTTTTCCTGGGAAGCTGATGGTCCAGGGAGAGAGATGCAATACGGATGAGACCATACTGGGAGGGGAGGGAAGCCTGGGGAGGGGTCGGTGAGAGGCACCCAACCTGGGTGGGAGTGGAGGAAAAGCACACACCCACCAAGGGCCTCTCTTTTCCTCTTCTCAGAAAGCCAGTTTTCCTCCTGTCCCGTTGCTTTACTCTTACAGTCACCACACATAATCTTACACATTCTATTAGAATAAAAATGGAAAGGCTATATATTATTTCCTTTAGGTTACTCTTGAAAAATACATCAAGGAAGGTGGTAAAAGATACAGAATTGATATTGAGAAGTAAGTCCTTGGGATGTAAAGTACAGCAAGGTGACTGTACAGGATGGGGCAAAGGTAAGTTTATCGTTGTAAGTGTGTGAAACAGAGTTTATTCTTGTTATCATCTATTAATTATTGTATTATTTTCCATAGGAATAAGTGTAAACCTACTTCTGCTCCACCCTGTAGTTAACAATACTTACTGCATTGTATATTTAAACTGCTAGGAGAGTATATCTTAAAAGTTCTCATCACAAGGAAAAAATTATATCTATGTGTGGTAATAAATGTTAACTAAACTAATCATTTCACAATATACATTGTCTGTTTGGAAAGTCCAGCCACTGTTAATATAATGAAAATGGTTTGCATGACATTGATGTAACCTGGCAGCCAAGGAGTCTGTACTGAAATGCATGAACAGTGACGACTTCACTGTACTATCAGCGGGGGAGGTAGAAGCCACTGAGTGAGCATGTGGACTGTGTGGCTGTCACATTCAAAATAACTGAGTGAGTAGAGCAACAAATCTGCATCAAATTTTGTGTTAAACTTGAACATTTCTCTGTAGAAACTATTCAGATGATTCAGAAGGCTGCAACTATGGGCAACTGGTGATTGGCAGCTTCATCACAACAACATGCCCGCTCATGGGTCACATCTCATGCAGAGTTTTTTTGTGAAACATCAAATCATCCAGGTGACTCAGCCCCCCCATAGTCCAGATTTGGCACCCTGTGATGCCTGGCTTTTCCCAAAACTAAAATCACCTTTGAAAGGGAAGAGATTTTAGACCATTGATGAGATTCAGGAAAATATGATGGGGCAGCTGATGGCGATTGGGAGAACTATGTGAGGTCCCAAGGTGCGTGCTTTGAAGGGGACTGAGGCATCATTGTCCTATGTGCAATGTTTCTCATATGTTCTTCAATAAATGTCTCTATTTTTGATACTACATGGCTGGATACCTTCTGGACAGACCTCATATACATATATACAATCATTGTGTTGTATAGCTAAAATTTGTACAATGTTATATGTTAGTTATATCTCAATTTTAAAAATTGAAAAAATACATCATTAATATTTACTCTCATTAAACAAGATTGAGCATCACTTACAAAATTTGGTAGTAGTAATTCAATGAGTAATAAGCAACCAAATACTTACCCCTTAGAATAAATCAGAGAAAAGGAGAGACATAATTAAGGACCAATTTCCTACTAATAACCATGTTTACCTTATTGATAATACCTTGTTAATTATCTAATGATAGTAATTACATTATTAATAACAATGTTGTCAATCATCAACACTAAACACACAATAAATGCACCCATTTAGAACCTAGATATTCATTAGCTACTCAAAAATGATCAACCAAGCCTCCTTTCATGAGATCTTTAGAACCTGTTTGGTTAAAAGAAGACGCCCTGGCTGGCGTAGCTCAGTGGATCTAGTATGGGTCTGCGAACCAAAGGGTCCCTGGTTTGATTCCTAGTCTAGGGCACATGCCTGGGGTGCAGGTCAGGTCCCCAGTTGGGGGCCACATGAGAGGCAACCACACATTGATGTTTCTCTCCTTCTCTTTCTCCTTCCCTTCCCCTCTCTCTCTAAAAATAAATAAAACCTTAAAAAAAATTAGAAATACTAAGAGAGTGTTTTCCTACAAAGATGCTTTCTAATTATACTTTCTGAAAAGCGTTTCTAGCTAAGACTAGTAGAGTGTAACAAATCGGTTGACCAGTATTGCCCACTGACAGGAGTTTTTTGCTTCCATGTGGAAAATTAATAGTCCAGGATTTTTCCTTAAGTACATTCAGTTATTATCATTTGTTTTATGGTTTTTCGTAATAGATATTTTTAAACCTAAAGTATTAATTTTATTGATTGATTGATTTTAGAAAGAGAGACACTGATTTGTTATTCCACTTACTTCTGCACTCATTGGTAGATTCCTGTCTGTGCCCTGACCTGGGGTCAAGCTCGCGACCTCCGCATATCGGGTCGATGCTCTCGCGAATGGAGCTACCCAGCCAGGGCCTAAAGTATTAACTTTAAAAGCGCTGCAGAGTTATACATAGTTATAAAGAGCTTGAGAGGAAGAATCAATGAAGGCTTATTCTACCCAGAAGAAAGTAGACCTTGAGTTATATTGTCGTCATTTTCCTAATGCAGCGATTGTCACACCTGCCTTATCAGTAGCAACTGCTTATCTGCATGACCCCCGATCTTGGCTGCGGTTCTAGCTTTGGAAAGCTTTTCCTTGTTTCATTTGTCCTTCGTCATTAATTGCTCCTTCTAAAAGACGGGCAGGCTACAGTCAAACACGACATTCACCTTCTGCGGCATTCAGGACTGTTTTGCTCTCTTCTCCCTGCCTTAATCTATATATTCTGGGCCAGGGGAGGAACCTATAACAATTCTTTCTTTCTTTTCTTTCTATCTATCTACTTAAGACTCTTCAAATTTCTTATTTTACAATTCTGGAGGTCAGAAGTCCAAAATGGGTCTCTTGGGCTAGAGCCGATGTTTGGGCAGAACTGTTTCCTTGCCTTTTCCAGCTTCTAGAGGCCGCCCATACTTCTTAGCATGTGGCCCCTTCCTCCATCTTCACAGCACATCACTCCGACACCTGATTCCATCTTCAGGTCTCTCCTCTGCTTCTGACTCTCCTGCCTCCCTCTGGTAAGGATGCCTGTGATGACATTGGGCCCACCCTGGTTAATCCAGGATAATTTCCCTATCTCAAGATCCTTAATAACATCTGCAAAATCACTGTTATTACATCCTATAGATTGAATGTCTGTGCCCTCCCCATATTCATATGTTAAAACCTAATCCCCAGGATGATGATGGGACAAGGCCTTTGGGAGGTGAACAGGTGATGAGAGGGGAGCCCACATGAATCTGGAGCTCTTATAAAAGAGCTCCCTCGCTCCTTCCCCCACGTGAAGACACAGGAAGAAGCCAGCTGTCTAAGAGCCAGGAAGCAAGTTCTCGGAATCTGCCAGCCTCCAGAACTGTGAAAAGTAAATTTCTGTTGTTTAGAGGCTGCCCAGTCTATGGCATTTTGCACGGCAGCCCGAACAGACTGCGTCACCGTGTAAGACAATGTATTCACAGGGTCCTGGAATTAGGATACACACTTCTCTGGGGGACCACTATTCAGCCTACCAGAGAGATTTTATACTGTAAGCCGCCTACAATAAGGCTTTTACAAAAAAATGGAAAATGGAATTTTACTTCTGGCCTTGATTTTATTAGCTCCGTTTATTATTTGCCCAACTTGGCCAGAGCTAACCAGCCATGAGAACCCCTGAGAGTTTGCAAAAACCCTCTAGGATTGAGATGCATAAGTATCACTTGAAAAGGTTAGAATGGATGCTATGGCCTCTCTGCTCTGGGGGCTGAGCAAGGCATGGCTGACTTACTTCTTTGGGATACTTCCAACTACACTCCCAAGACCATACGAAATGTTCCTAATGGCAAAATCTTGAAAGATCATCAGAGTCTCTAAGAGAAAAAAGAAGCTATCATAATAAAAATGACAGTCATCTTATTATAGTCACTCCTATGAAAATAATAGTGTCTCAAGCTAAAAATGCCATAATTGAGATTCTAGCTTGCATTCTGTTTTTTAAAGAAGTACCAGTATATAGAATTTTTAAAGCTACCACATATATAGAATTTACCAAGTATATAATTTTTTGTACCTAGTAGTTAACAGAATAGATTATTTCAAATGTAATGGAAACTGCAAATGTTTCTGTCAGACAAAGATAAATCAGCAGTAGAAATGGGCTACCCAAGCTGGGAGACCTTAGTAATCTCCATCTTTAGATTGGGAAGGCATTGCTTAATAGTGAAGGAAATAATACAGGTTGCTTTAAACAATACCTTTCCCCAGAAGCCTCAAGGCCCATTCCAACAATCAGCGGATATTAACATTCTACACAACTGAACAATGACTGTAAAGACACTTTTGTGTTCAAGGTATGCAGATGTCACAATCAACTTGTTGCACCACAGTATTTGTGCAAATGAGCTCTTCTCAGTGATCTTTCACCGACAAGTATGAAGAAATGGAAGGGTAGAAGGTGGCAAGCTCAAGGAGACAAGACATTCACCTGAGACAACTAAGACGCGTAGGGGACACCAGCATCAGGTCACGGATTACCTCCTTCTGCTTAGCAATATGGCGGAAAGGTAGTCCCGAGGTACAGTCCTGGCTTTTCAATGGAAAACTTATCATGAGAGATACTTGCTTAATTTCTCACTGGCTATTTCTTTACCTAAAAGAACATCAGTAAGAATGAGAAACTTTGAGGCTGGGTGAAAAAGGTGAAGAAATTAAGAAGTACAAATTGGTAGTTATAAAACAGTCACGGGGATGTAAAGTACAGTGTAGAAAATATAGTCAACAGTATTGTAATAATTATGTGTGGTGCCAGGTAGATACTCGAATTATCTATCGGGGGGATTACTTCGTGAATTATACAACTATCTAACGACTCTGCTGGACACTGAAAACTAACATAAAATAATAATGACTGCCAACTATAATAGAAAAGAAAAAGAAGTGCGAAACTTGACCAGGAGGCAGATTTTATTTGGAGTTTTAAGTGTGATTTGTTAACAAACAACTCTGAAATGGGGGCTGATAAGGTGGATGCAGAAACAAAACATAAGGAGAGCACAGAGTTCAGTGGGCTCTTACAGGCAGCAGCAAGACGGGCTGCAACCGAGCTGGGGGTAAGAGAAGAGGTACCAAATTCCATCTTCCTAAATTAGAAAGTAAAGATAGGTAAGGATGAAATCTGAAAGATGACCAAAATGTGTGATCCCCTAGGTCAGGAAATTTATAGTGAACCCCAGTTCAAAGATGTGGGGTTGAGAGCCAGACACGGAAAAGCCCTGAGCTTGTCCATCGATGGTTTGGTGGACCCAAGTCCCCATGTTCTGGCTGCCTTCTTGGCCAATTGCCCTGAATCAATCTCGGGTGTGGTGACAAGCTTGAGAAGCTTGCTCAGCTCCCCTTAAACAGATAAATGAGGCCCCGGCCAAATGGCTCAGTTGGTTGGAGCACTGTCCCATACACCAGAAGGGTGCAGGTTCGATCCCTGGTGAAGACACATGCCTGGGTTGTGGGGTCAACCCCCAGTTGGGGCCCATGTGGCACTGATGTTTCTTTCTCTCTCTCTCTCTCTCTCTCTCTCTCTCCTCGCCCCCCCCCTTCCTCTCTCTCTAGGATCAATAAACATATCCTTGGGTGAGGATTTTTTTAAAAAATGGGTAAGTGAGTTTGTAATCCTAGAAAGTCATAAATAATAAACACAGAGATGATGAGAAAATAAAGTTTTGATATGAACTGTGTCAACCCTGATGTGAAAAGGTATGTAATCATTGTACTTCATTTTATAGGCTTTATTCAGTTTTCAGTGGTTTGAATGAAACATGTCAGACAATCTGATATATTAGAGAATTTGACATATAACTTTAATTGTAATCCTTAGAAAAGTGTAACTAATTAAGTGTACAGTCAAATTTAAATGCAGAAAAATCTGATTTTCTAAATGTAGATGTTTGATTTTTAACGCATAGAAATGCTTTCAGATTTTTATCTTACTAAATGTATATTTTGATTTTCTGGACTTATAAGAGTTATCTAAATCCCTAGCAAGATTTTTTTTTCCTAGCAAGATTTTTTAAAAAGATTTTATTTATTTACTCTTAGAGAGAGGGGGAGGGAGAGAGAAAGAAGGAAACACCAATGTGTGAGAGAAACATCAATCAGTTGCCTCTCACATGCCCCCAACTGGGGACCTGGCCCAAAACCTAGGCAGGTGCTCTGACTGGGAATCTAACCGGCAACGCTTCAGTTCACAGGCTGGCGCTCAATCTACTGAGCCACATCAGCCAGGATTCCTTAGCAAGATTTTCCTGTTAGATTCGTAAGGCTCTCTCTTAGGTGTTTGCAATATTCAGATTTAAGAAAAGAGCTTAACTTTCTTCCATAAGCTGTACAGGAGAGTAGTTATTTATAGAAAAATACCGGCTAATGAATACAGAAAGAATGAAAGAAAGGAATAGCATCATTCTGCACACCCTAATAAAGTAACGATTCTGGGCAATGACCTTCACCCTCAAGTGAAAAGCTGGGGTGTTATATTAACAATGGATGCATCCGGCTGACAAAACCTGAACCTATGGGTCATTCTTCACATCACAGAAAGGGAAGCCACCACATATTATGTGTCTCCTGATGGAAATACACAACACCATATTGAATGTATTCTTGTCAAAACCAAAGCCAAATGTGATCAAGGGTCTACATTACAGTTGCCAAATTTAGTAAATAAAAATACAAGATGACCAAACACTGCATGAAGCATACCTACTCCAAAATAATGCTCATTGTTTAGCTGACATTCAGATGTGACGGAGAGAGTCCTGTGTTTTACCTGGAAACCCTACTCCAGCCCTAGCTGGCATTCACAGAAAATACATAGGAATGTAATCAGCAAAATCTGGAATAGAAAAACTCCACAGGACAAATGTTCTTCAATAAATAAACTGCAAACAATAGTTTATTTGCTAATAGGAAGAAAAAACATTTTGTTCTTTGACAGATAAATTGCAAGAGTGGAAGGGGGAAACCCACAGATCCTTGAGATTAAAAGAGACTCTCGAGACACAGCAATACATTCGACGCATGGACTTTGGGTCCCCATTGTCTTCGTCACCTGTGGGAATGGGTTCTAGGTTACCAAAACCAACAGATGCCCAAGTCCCTTCTATAAAATAGCACAGTATTTGCATATAATCTGTGTACATCCTCTCACATGCCTTAGTCATCTCTAGATTACCTACAGTACCCAGGTGCAATGCAGATGCTGAGTAAACAGCTGTCATGCCGCGTTGTTCAGGGGAGGACAAGGGTCTGCACATGTTCAGTGGGGACACAATGTCTAACTACGTCGTGTATACACAGCAGCAGCAACGGAACCCTTTCCTCTGAATACTTCTGACCTATAGTGGGGTTGATTCTGTGGATGGAGGCCTGAATGCACTAATTGAATGTTTTTAAATTATTGTAAAAAGTAGTAAGTATCATGGTTGTGCTTCACAAAACAATTTTTCATCTCTTAAAGACACATACTAAAGTGTTATGGGTGAAATGGTATGATGTCTGAGATTTGCTTCAAAATAATCCCCTGGAAAAGTGGGACGGGAAAGGCGACAGGAAGACATAGAACGAGGTGTTAGCAGGTGCCGACAGCCGTTCAGGCTGGGTGAGAAGTGCGTGAGGGCTCATTACACTATCCTACCTTTGTATATAGTGGGAAGTTTTAAAAAGTTTTTAAAAGGTGGGTGTTTAAGACAAACTAAAGTTTACATGTATAACTTAAATAAAATGTTAAGAGTCAATGACCTATAAATTTGCAAGCCTCATAATAATGGACAGCAGTAATAAATTTAAATTATAGTTTAGTGAAAATAAATATACTCTATTTTCCCCATCTGTGTACAGACCCGTTTATTTTACCTGGAGACACCTCTGGAACCATGAGGGTTGCAAATTAGGAACTCCGAACTTGAGCAAAACAAAAAAAGGCCTTGGAAGCTCCCAGGAATGGAACTGAAATGCACGTGGGTACAGCCACCTTAACGATGGGGGACTAAGTAGAAGAAACATTATGGAAACAGAAAAACTCATGCCCCACATTCTTTTAATTTCACAATGGCTAGAAAATAACACCTGAAGTCAGAAGCCTACTAGCACTTAGGGAGAAAACTGGAAAATAACAAGTGCATACTACTGGTGTACCATCACACCAGGTTAAAGAGCAATTCAGCAAATATTTACAAACCATCTCTCACAAAATTTCATTTCTGACACCATGGCAGGGGTGTCAAACTCATTTTCACTGGGGGCCACATCAGCCTCAGGGCTGCCTTCTAAGGGCCGAATGTAACTTTAGGACTGAATAAATGTAACTACTCCTTAACTAGGGGCAAGGAGCTCGGCACTGCCACGGGGTAGAAAGAAGGTGCTGGGCTGGATAAAACAAGGCAGACGGCTGGATTTGGCCCGCAGGCCTTGTGTTTGCCACCTGTGCCCTAACTTATGTATGACACCACAGTGATGGATACATGATACTATACACTTGTCCAAACCTATAGAATGTATACCGGGGTGAACTCTAAGGTAAACCACGGCCTTTGGGTGATTATGGTGTGTCAGTGTAGGTTCACTGATTGTAACAACAGTACCACTCTGGCGGGAGGTGTTGATAATGGGGGAGTCTGTGTACGTGTGTGGGGGGAGGGTGTATGGGAATTCCATACTATCCACTCACTTTGCTATAAACCTAAAACTAAAAAGAAAGTTTTTTTAAAAAGTGAGGTTCCCTTTGACCATCACTGCCAATCTTTGCCTCCCTGCTGCTCTAAAGTAACCATAGCTATTGGTTTAATGTGTGTCCTTCAAGAATGTTCTCTATGTATAGATATATACATGTACCGTAGAAAATGCATAGCATCACATGGTGGACTTCTGTCCGCTTGTCTTGCATCTTTTTCTCGTGGCCATTTGCTAAATGACCCTGATTAATGTTAAGTGATTATTAAGCTACTGACTGATAACACTTTGATTTGTGACCCTTTTATACATCATTTGCTAAAAACAAAGAAATGACATTTAAGATAGGAAAGGCTACCAAAATGCTAAGGATTTGGTTACGTAGATAAAAACCTGCTCTGTTACTTTGAAAGTGGCATTAGACCGACGAAACGTGTAGTACTTGTGGGTGAGACAGGGGAAAGCAGGGCCTGAGGCCCAAAGGCTGGCGCGGCACCCTTGGCCAGGTCTTGCTGTTCTCCTGGTGAACGCAGACAACCTCACAGAACACCAACAGCCGACAGGGCCACTCGGGAATCATGTCTGAACATAGATAAAAGCTGACCATGACCACCACCCGTACCACCAACCACCCCCCTCTCCCAGCCAACAGGAGTAAGTGCTGCCTCTTCACCAAGTACAGTGGCAGCCCCATTCTGGCCTCCCCTTCCTGTAATTCATTTTTATTAATATCCAATGATAGAATTATCCTTGCTTCCGACAGGGATATAACACCCAACCCGGACCAAACCTCCAGTTCCATGAACCCGCATCAAAATTACCTAACGTGCAAACCCTGTCACAGGGTCCTCATAGAGCCCTCTCACCGAGATGCCCGGGTCCCACTGTGAGCGTTCCCCGTCTCCACGAGGGGCCACGAGCCTGACTGTTCACCCCCGATGGGCTCCTGGTGATCTT